>JAOWBW010000729.1:505610-673620 GCA_026119855.1 Campanula takesimana
GGCACGACCAACCCATCATTCAGAGTACCATCTCGCCAACCAACATCAAGGCATTCTCTAATCAACATCTAAAGAATGGCCATTCACCATCAAAGCATCCTCCGCGGACATCAAGAATCTATCTCCACTCAAGCGGCAATGGTAAGTGAAGGTATGAATACATCCGACGCTTCTCAAAATCACACCGCACACAAGATCACTCTTTACATTCTTACTTCTCTCTCATTACAAAGGTGCTTTCAAGATCACATCACACCACGGGCACAATTTCACATCAATCATACATTTCATCGCACAAGCACGTATACCTGCCAAGCACACACATAACATGTACCAATAAAAAGTCAACAGCATGGGAAATTCAGGCATTTCATCCCCAGCAGAAAGTGGTCCGCAGTCAACAACGACTACAGTCCAATGGCAACAACTTGGTCCATGGTGAGCCACGGAAACAACACCTCTTCATCAAGCAATCCCCTGCGGACTATAAGTGGCCACGGTAGGCCGACTCATGCCACCGAACTCCCTTTCAATTTTCATCAACAAGTGCCGCACAGCCATCAGAATATGCCGCACCGCCGCACCAGAATCAACAAGTGCCGCACAACGCATCAGAATATGCCGCACCGCGCACCAGAATCAACAAGTGCCGCACAACGCATCAGAATATGCCGTACCGCGCACCAGAATCAACAAGTGCCGCACAGCGCATCAGAATATGCCGCACCGCGCACCAGATTCAACAAGTGCCGCACAGCGCATCAGAATATACCGCACCGCGCACCAGAATCAACAAGTGCCGCACAGCGCATCAGAATATGCCGCACCGCGCACCAGAATCAACAAGTGCCGCACCGCGCACCAGAATCAACAAGTGCCGCACAGCGCATCAGAATATGCCGCACCGCGCACCAGAATCAACAAGTGCCGCACAGCGCATCAGAATATGCCGCACCGCGCACCAGAATCAACAAGTGCCGCACAGAGCACCAGGTGCGCACAGAGCACCAATTTTGGTCCATGGTGAACCACTAAAATCACCATACCTCTTCCATCAGCAAAATTCGCTCACACAGGGAGCGCATTTCTATCATTTGTAATTTCAAATTCCTGCTTTATCGAGTCTTTGTTTTCTCTTGTCGATGTCCTCAGCGGTTGTCTTTCTTTCGTCGACGCGTTTTGCTTCGCAATCCACGTCGCCGAGGGCTCTGTAGACACCCCGCCTTAGACCTCTCACCCCGATTGCATACAAAGTATTTTTATTTAACTTATTTTTATTAATTTCTGTTACTTCGGTAAGTTCCTAACTGATTCCGTTAGTTTTGGACTAAACTGCATAACAGAATTAATTTTAGAGTCATTTCTGTCTTTCTGTCATTTTTAGAATCGCGCGCTTCCGGCACTGCTAACGGCCGCGCGCGCCTCCCGTCCCAAAGGCGGGACTCGCGCGCTGTCCGATATGGCAATAACGGATTGCCCTTATTTCCCTCCCTTTTCTTATTTACAAACATCTTTTCTTGATCACAAACAACCCTTTTTTACATCCACATTCATCCCCCCTTTTCTCATTAACTCCCAATCCCATTATTCTAGCCTTTTCTTTAAAACAAAATATTTCCTTTTTATTTTATTTGATTTTCTTTTATTTCTTTTATTTATTATTTTATTTATCTTATTTTTGATTGGTCAATTTCATTTCACATGGATGATCATCTTTTCCCTCCATCATTTTCCTCTCTTTTTTACCTATAAAAACCATCATCTTCTACCTTGGAAAATGACTCTTTTTGGACCCAATTTTTGAGACTTGAACAAAAACTCTACACAAATCATCTCAACAATCTTTCTCTACAAAACACTACACAAAGTGTTTGCACAACATTTTCTCTACAACAACACCATTTTCAAGTCCAAGTTTGAAGTCCTCTTTCCTAAGGTACAACATCTCTTTTCTTCTCTTATTTTATTTGTCTAGTCTTACTAGTATGCAATCTCCATAAAAAGGGATACAACCAAAAGGCCACTTCACTATTGAAGTTTGGCCAAGGTTACATCCCAACATTCCAAACTTCATTCAATTTATATTTCATCTCTTAATGTAATTCTTTAACATTACTTGTTACATGTAATCTTTATCATTAAATAAATAAAACAATTCTATTTTATTTCCCCTTTATTTCCTCTTTTCTTCTCATCACAATTGTTAGCACATTTATATTTAATTAATTGAAGGACATGTAAATATTAGAACACCAATAGTAGCAAGACCCGCGTAAGCGGGGCGGAGTGGGTGTTTAAGTACTTCCCACTCCGTCACCTAACCCCCGAACCCTTCTCTCCCGAATCTCTGGTTTTGTACATAAATTAGGCTATTTCTAGGTTTTTCTTATGTTCCTTTAAAAACATAGGTGGCGACTCTAAACAATCTAAAACAAGTTAGACATCCTAGGATAATTCACCGCTCTAGCCAAGCCGTGGTTCCCCGGGGTATCTACACAAACATACCGTTCGAGACTTTATCACACCAAGACCTTATCATCAGCAACAACATCACCATCTCCCACGAGACGTCTCCCGAAGACCGTACTACATTTTCAACATGGACCTTCCGCCATTTGGGTATCAACCACAAAAAGGGCCATCCATCTCCAAACAAGAGAAAGAAGGAGATCACCTTCAAGAGTTTTTCCCAATAGCGCCATCCGCTCCTAACATAATGCTAAGCTGATTCCAAGAAAATTTGAGGCTTCACACCGAAAGGTCTCCACATCCCGCCATCTACAAACTTGATAAGCCCATAACATTTGGGGCTTAGCGATCTCTCAAAGCTTGGTATTAATGATCTTCTCTTGGGGCTTGCCCACGTCGACAACAAAAGACAGTTTATTTAAGACTTGATTCATCTTGGGGCTTCATAAGCCACTCAAAGTTCAGCATTCGAGGGGCTTTACAGTCAGCAACCCCTAGGCATCTCAGCATCAATAGTCCTTTTGAAGCCCCATAATCGACAAATCTCTTGGGGCTAGACATCAATTTCGGTGGACACCACGGCAACAACGACATAATTCAACAAGGCAATCCGGACTTCGATTTAACACGACTTGATCTTCGGTTGGCTTTACAAACACACAATGGTTAAAATGGTTCACCCACGAACTAAAAAAAAAAAAAATCTTTTTGTCACATGTGTGCATATTCTTTCCCTTCTAAAAAAATGATTTTTCTTTTTCTTTTTCTCCTTCTATGTGCAAAAGTATGTGCTTTACTTTGCTGTGCTCCTAGCATTCTCCATCATCTTTGAACTACGCGGGTCTGATTCTCTTAAAGGGATACGTAGGCAGCCTTTTGGCACGACCAACCTACCATCCAGAACACCATCTCGCCGACACTCCTTCAAAGGCAAGAACAATTCATCATCATCAACATCATCATTCTCCATCCAAAGCATGGACATTCTTCATCAAAAGCATCAGCATCCTTCAGCAATCCATCCCCAATCAAGCGGCAATGGTAAGTGAAGGTATGAACATCATTCATCTCAAGCAATCTTTCAAAAAATCACTTCACACACAAAATCACTTTACTTCTCCCTCATGCAAAAGTGCTTCAAAATCACATCGCACCACGAGCACAATTTCTCCCTTCATTTCACACTTCATGCATCTTCTTGCACAAACACATATACATGCCAAGCACACACATAACAGGTGCCACCACGAAGTCAACAGCATCCGCTACTCAAGGCACTCCATCCCCAGCAGAAAATGGTCCACAGTCAACCATGCCCGCATCCCCACGATAAAGTCAACTACAACTGCAGCTCTAGACAGCAATTTGGTCCACGGTGATCCTGCATCAGCAAACGGATCCCGCATTCAGCAAACGGATCCCACATTCAGCAAACGGATCCCGCATTCAGCAAACAGATCCCGCATTCCGCAAACGGATCCCGCATCAGCAAACGGATCCCGCATAAGCAAACAGATCCCGCATTCAGCAAACGGATCCCGCATCAGCAAACGGATCCCGCATTCAGCAAACGGATCCCGCATTCCACAGACGGATCCCGCATCAGCAAACGGATCCCGCATCAGCAAACGGATCCCGCATTCAGCAAACGGATCCTGCATCAGCAAACGGATCCCGCATCAGCAAACGGATCCCCCAATCAGTAAACGGATCCCGCATCAGCAAACGGATCCTACCTCAGTAAATGGATCCCGCTTCAGCAAAACGGATCCCGCCATATCCTTTCTATATCAATAAAGCCGCTCACACAGGGAGCACACCCCCATCTTTCACAATTTCAAAATTCCCCTCTTTCTTTAAATTGCGGCCGTGGTGGGCCGCCTCAAACCATCACACCTTTTTAAAAAAAATTGTGGCCGTGGTGGGCCGCCTCAAGCCACCACACCTTTTTAAAATTTTGTGGCTGTGGTGGACCGCCTCAAGCCACCATACCTTTTTTTAAAATTTTGTGGCCATGGTGGGCCACCTCAAGCCACCACACCCTTTCCATCCGCGAAAGCCGCTCACACAGGGAGCGCACTCCTATCCTTTGTAATTTCAAATTCCTGCTTTATCGAGTCTTTGTTTTCTCTCGTCGATGTCCTCGGCGGTTGTCTTTCTTTCGTCGACGCGTTTTGCTTCGAAATCCACATCGCTGAGGGGGATCTGTAGATACCCCGCCTTGGACCTCTCACCCCGATTGCATACATAGTAATTTTACTTTACTTGCTTTTGTTAATTTATGTTACTTCGGTTAAGTTCCTAACTGATTCTGTCAGTTTTGGACTAAACTGCATAACAGAGTTAACTTTCTAGTCCATTCTGTCAAAATCGCCATTTCAAAGTCGCGCGCCTCCGCCCTTTGGGGCCAGAAGCGCGCGCCTCCCGCCGACTATACGGGATGCGCGCGCGTCTGGGCGTGTCAGTTACTGATTTCTGTCCAAGAATCTCTCCCTTGCTCATTTTATATGATTTTGCCCGGCTGATCTTTCTGACTTCGTTTTGGCACCAAAAAATCCCCTTTCAACTATAAAAACCCCCTCCAATCCACCATTGGAAGGGGCCTCTTCTTCATCTCTTTTTGATCTCTTTTGATCTCTCTTTTACCTCTCTTGGACTTTCTTCTTAGACTTGAAACTTTTCTTACACACATACTATACACAATTCTATACACAAATTCTCCCTACAAGAGTTCTT
This sequence comes from Campanula takesimana, assembly GCA_026119855.1. Classification (NCBI taxonomy): domain Eukaryota; kingdom Viridiplantae; phylum Streptophyta; class Magnoliopsida; order Asterales; family Campanulaceae; genus Campanula; species Campanula takesimana. The sequence goes on from JAOWBW010000729.1 coordinate 510,816, forward strand.
CGTGACAAGACTCTACACAAATTGTTCTACAACAATTTCTCCACAACAAAACTCATTTTCAAGTCCAAGTTCAAAGTCCCTTTTCTAAAGGTACAACTTTTCTATTCTGTTATTTTATTTGTGTCCTACTAGTATGCAATCTCCATAAAAAGGGATACAACCAAAAGGCCAATTCACTATTGAAGTTTGGCCAAGGTTACATCCCAACATTCCAACATTAATTTAATTCCACTTCATCTCTTAATGTAATGGTTTAGCAAATATTCAACATGTAACCGTTAGACAATCAATCAATAAAATCATTTAGCTTTCATTTTCCCCTTATCTTTACTTTATAGTTGTTAGCATATTTTATCAATTGAAGGACATTTAACATTAGAACACCAAAAGTAGCAAGACCCGCGTAAGCGGGGCGGAGTGGGTGTTTAAGTACTTCCCACTCCGTCACCTAACCCCCGAATCCCTCATCTCAAGAATCTTTGGTTTCGTAATCAATTAAAAAGGCTATTTTCTTAGGTTTTCTCGCGTTCTTCTAAAATGTGGGTGGCGACTCTTAAAATCAAGTAGACATCCTAGGTTAATTCACCGCTCTAGCCAAGCCGTGGTTCCCCGGGGTATCTACAGCATCGACCGCTCCTTCCAAACCCAAACCTCTGACTGGAGTTATCATCAAGGACTCTTCAAAGGCCAAGTCCCCATCCAAGATCCTTCCTACCGCTCCAGTTAAAATCAAATCAACCGCGCCTCTCTCAAAATCAACGGTAACTAAATCTACCGTGTCCTCCCCAACCGTTCCATCCAAATCTTTCAAATTAAAATCTTTTGCACTCCCCGCTTCGTCTCAGGGGGAGAAATCCAAGAAAAAGGATCTCTCACTCAGTCCCATTCAAACCGCAAAGAAATCCAAAGTCACCAACCCTCCTCCTTCGACCGCCTCTCCAGTATTCACTCCATCCGGTTCACCCATGCAAAGTGACCGTGATGAGGATGCTGATGACCCCCTACTTAATTGCAAAGACATCGAGCTAAACATACTCTTGAATTAGTTGATGAACCAGATGATGTGGAGTTGGTGGAATCAAGTGATGAATCTGGAAAACAAGAAGTTGAAGCTGGTGTTACTGAAAATATTGAGAAAACTGTAAATGTAGAGAGTCCTGATTTTAGTGATGAAAATGATCAAGCCCCTACTGTTGCGGCAACCACTAAAAAGGACAAGTCCACTGATGTTGAGTTTCAGGGTCACGGTCAAGATGGCGACCGTGTACCCAGTGATCATGATGATGATGCATTGGGTAAGACTCATGCTCCCTCTCCTCCTAGAACCACTCAGGCCACAACCGCTTCTGGTGGTCCGGTCAACCCAATAGCTCACATTTTGACCGCTATTGAGTTCTTGACTCAAATCAATTTGGATACTCAAGGTGAGGTTGCCAAACTTGCTGCAAACCAGGTTAAGTTACAGAATGAAGTTGAGATGATCAAGGTCTCCATTGTTGAGACCATTAAAGGGGAGAGTCAGCATATCACAAAGGCTATTCTTGAAAGCCTAGCTATCGTAAATCCTGTGAACGCGACTGCATCCACCTCTGCTACTCCTCTTTCGCGTGATGACCTCAAAGAAGAGCTCAAGTCACAATCTAATACAATTGACCGTTCTGTGGTCAAGATTGTTGATGAAGCTGGCAAGGAAATATCAAAGGTGATGTCAAGCAACAAGAATTTCTTATTTGAGAAGATGGATAAAGTAAAGACCTCTCTTAAGGCAGAAATCAATGCCTGTATTTCCGTAGGGTTGCTCTCGGTCGCTGATAAGTTTGTGCCAAAGATAGAAGCGATGAGCCAAGCTATGCAAGTCCACACTAAAAGGCTTGAAGGTCAAACTGCAAAAATTGATAGGGTCCATGAAATTTCTAACACAAATGTGCAGGAAGTGATCAACAAAATTTCAAGTCTTCAATTGACCGTGGACAACATTGCTGGATCTCAAGCCTCCTCTCAAAATCAAGTGACCGGGCATGGAAACAGGATTGCTAGAGAAGAGGAAGATGAAGGTGAAGATAGTTATGAATTTCCTATCATGAACAGTTTAGATTTCCTGGAGATCAACGACCTCCACAATCCCATCATCATTCCTGGTGTTGGATTCTCGAAGAAATTTTAAGTACTACCGTTGTTGTTGCATCTCTTTTGATGACCGTGTGTGGTCGATGAAATTTGTCTCAAAACAATTTTATTTCTGTTTGTTTTTACTTATTATTTGGGTCTGTAAAACTTTAATCTCTTTTGGCTCTGCACTCCCTTTACTTTAATGGTTATATTTCTCTGGAATTCCCTTAAAGTTTGTTTGATGCATTTGCATTCCTATTGTTATTTCTCTAAATGCATTCAAACTTGTATTTCTATCTTGCTAGGATTAGAATTTTATTTTATCTTTTTAGGATGATAGAAATCTATGACACTGGCTTAGAGTGTGCATTGACTTGGGGCATGAAATTTAATAAAATAATATTTCTTGAAAACATGCTATTACCAAGTACAATGAGTTAGCCTTTGTTATAGTAGGTAATGGTCTCAATCAAATAGGGGGAGATTGTTGGGTATGCTTATTATAAACCACTCTTATTACCTAGATTTGATTGATCCCATAACCTAATTTTATCTTTTGTGGACTTTAGGATATATTGTAAGAAGTGTTAAACTTCATTTTTAGAATAGTCCATTTTGATAGTATAGGATTTAGATTGATAGGCTTAAAATTTTCTAAGTCTAGAATTTTAGTGGTCAAGACCTTGACCGTGGTAGACCTCTTGACCGTGGTAGACCACTCAACCGTGAATCCCTCGACCGCAAGGAAAGAAGATGCCCAAGTGTGTTCAAACTTAACCATGGTCAAACTATGGTTAGTTTAGAACGTTGCAGAACTTGGATCCCAAGTAATTCAAATTTGAATTCATCTAAGTGGGACCACCTCTTATCTGCAAAAAGGGACAAACTCAGAATGAGCTCCAATCAGAATTCAACAGCTCATTGTCCTTCAAATTGGAGCTCAAGTAATTCTAACATCTATTTTCTCATTCAAGGCTATAAATAGCCCTTAAGTTCTTCATTGAACACAGCTGAGATTCAAAAAGAGAAATTGCTGTTGAAATACTTGGTGATTGAAGATCATAACTCAAGATTTACAGAATCCTTTGAATCTTCAAAGAACTCACCTTCAAACCTTCAAAGCTCTCCAGCAACAAACAAGTCATCTTAAGCCTTGTAACACATAAGATTATTTAGGCTCTAAATCATATAGATTTAAAAGAGCTTCAGATTCTTACACACACACTCACCCCAATTGATCAATCCCATAGATTGAATCAAAAGGGATACACTGGTCTAAGTCTAGGATTTATTCTTCATAGAAAGTAGGTGTTGATTCAAAGCTTCATGTCTGTAATCTGTACACTCAAGAATCAATATACCTCCATTCAAAATCCAAGACTGACCATCTTGGTAAAAGACGTAGATCTTTTAACAGATCGAACCTTTCCAAATACTTGTGTCATTTTACATTCTGCAAATTTATTTTTAAGTATTGTTCATCTTGCTCTTTATTGTTCATATTAATCTTGTTTGTCGTTTAGTTTGATCTTTCAGATTTAAGAACTGTTGTGAATTGTGTTTGTTTGTTCTCCACATTGCCTAAGTTAAAATCTGACTAACTTATCTTTTGCCAAAACTTCTAAGACAACAACTTTCAAAATCTCAACCTCTTGACCGCATTTCTCTTGACCGCACTTACCTTGACCAGACTCACTTGACCGCAACCTGGTTGACCGTGAGTGCTGGTGTTCCTTAGAGATTTTAGTCAAAACCAACTCTTATCTTATTTCCATCGAAAACTTCCGCTGTGCATATTACACCTTGACCGTGTGGTTTTTACTTGACCGCAAATTCAAGATTGTAAGCACTTTGTTGAATTTTGAAAAAGGGTTGAAATTTTAGATAGGCTATTCACCCTCCCCCCCCTCTAGCCTCTTTTCATACCCTTGTTGTGTCTTTGGGACCAACAGTTCCAAAGAAGGTCTCTTTAAAAGTGATGGCATAATGCTTCCCTCTTACTCTCGAGGGGGTCGCAAAGGATTGGTATGCAACTCTCCCGCTCATAATCTGTCTCAATTGGGACGCCGCCATGCTTGCCTTCAAAAGTCAATACCAAGGCAACACCACTCATCGCCCGACCAAGAAAGAGCTCGAGAACACCACCCAAAGGGACAACGAGTCCTTTATTGACTTCACAAGGAGGTGGAATGACAAGCTCACTGAAATTGTCGAGAGGCCTAATACCAAGGAGCAAATGGACATTTTACTCAAGTGTCTCAAGATTGATCTCCGCACCCACCTAAGAGGGGCTTTATACTCCGATTTTTCTCAAATGTATGAGGCAGGGGTCCGAATGGATGACTTGCTCAAGGAGATCAAGAAAACTGCTCCTAGCTTCCGATACAAGGCCGCCTCTAACTCCATAAAAGAGGCTTCAGTCAATGCCATCACTACCGACAAGGGGAATTACAAAATGGTTCCTCCACCACAAGGCAAGAAATTCCAGAATGACCGTGTCTACACTCCTCTTCAAGGCATGACTATCACCGAGGCCTTTGAAGCCCTCAAGGCCAAAGGGCAAGTTACTCCTCTCCAAGGGTACAAGCCCAATGCGATCCGCCCAACCATGCCCATCACAAATGGTGTGACTACCATCAAAATAGTGGCCATCTTACCGAGGAATGATTTATCCTCCGTAACATTATCCAAGACCTCATCAACAAAAAGGAATTCATAGTTCCCAATAAAGGTGATGTCCATGTAATAGAGTTAGGAGAGTTTGGGGAGACCACTCATTCAATTCCAATTGTGAATGAGGGCTCCAATGTTATGAATGAATTTGACAGTTCTTGCTACGTTGTGACTTATGATGAGGTAATGAGGGAAGTCTTAGAGAATAGGAAAGAGAGGCAAAACGGGAACGTCAACATGCTAACTCGATCCGGATGAGTCATAGCAAACAATCCCATCGCTTCTGCGACTAGCATCTCTTCTCCAAGATCGCAAACTCGCGACACTCCCGAAGACCCTTTATTGGTACAACAAAATAAGACTCAAGAAAACATATCTATTTGGGACATCATTGCATCTTCAAAGAAGCATCGAGACCTTGTCATCAGCAATCTCGACGACACATAAGTCTCTCCTGACACAACTCCCGAAGACCTTACTGCTATGATAGACCACATACATTTTGGCAATGTCATCAATTTTGCCGATATGGACCTTCCACCATTTGGGTCCGTTTACAATGAGGCCATCTATCTCAAAGTAAGGGCAAGGGGAGACCTATTTCAAGAGTTTTGGTTGATGGTGGTTCCGCACTCAACTTAATGCCTAGCCGAATCATGGGCATATTGGGACTTAAGAGTTCAGATCTAAAGCCTTCTACTCAAGTAATCCGAGGTTACGACAGCACTGGCCGCACAGTCATGGGTATGGTAGAAGTAGACATTGAATTTGGGAGCATGGTTATGTCCGTCCCATTTCAAGTGCTCGATGTACCCTCTTCATTCAATTTGCTCTTGGGCCGACCATGGATACACAGTTCCAACGCCGTCCCTTCAAATCTCCACCAATGTGTCAAGTTCTGCAATGGGGATGAAATAGTGACCGTCATGGCAGAAAATGTCACTATCCACATAAATGGGGAACCTGTCCACCAAATTCAGCATGGATTAGAAGACTCCACACTCTCCGGTGTCTAAATCAACGCCATCAACAAAGAAGGGGGAAACGAACCATGGACCCTCGGCAATCACAAAGTCCTCCGCATGATGAGGAATATGAACTACTTTCCCGGTCTAGGCCTAGGGAAATACCAAAAAGGGAGAATGCAACCCATAGAGGTCCCATTTGTCAAGACAAGTTCGGATTGGGTTATGAACCTTCTGAGGACGACTTGAAATATGAGCAAGCCGTCAAGAATGAAAAGGCCCGAGCTCGCAGAGAAGGCCGTCACTATGAAATTCCCAACTTGAGGCCTTATCGCAAGATGTTAAATGGCTACTTTGTCCACCAGGGGGAAGATGTCTCGTACATAATCTTTCCCGAGCCATGGGTCAACGGCAAGGGTATCAGAAAGCCCGGTCTCAAAGTCTTTGCCGATTGTGAGATTCAGAAATCCAAAGAGGAACCAACTCCTATGTCACTCTGAGAATGGTGGGGGAAGAAACTGACCATAGAGTCCGAGACAGAGATTACTGTGGGGGAGGAGTTAACTGATCTAGCCTCCATGTTCGAAGAACTTGCCATCATGGATGAGTGCCAAGCGAATGCCATCTCCGATAACACCGACAAATGAAGTGAGCCTATCCGTGAGGTCAAGCCAAGCTCTGAGCCAATCAACAAATGGTATTCAACGAAGGGGCCCGTGGTATCCGAGGAATTCCTGATCGAGAAAATGGGTTGCATTCCGCGCAAGGTTATAAAGGAAGACTTGTTGACATTCACTTTCGAGTCCGAGAGTGTTTCTGATACCCTCACTCTAGAGGATATGGAGGCAATAGCCGAGCGTGTGTTCCCTTTCTTTGCTAATGAAAAATTTAATCTTTCTGAGTACCCCGAGATTGAAAACATCATAAATGATGAATTAACTAATAATGAATTTAATGAACTAGTTAATAACGATTCAAATAATGATGAAATAGACCACAAAAATGAAGCATACTTAAATGAACTTGCTCAACAGGTCCGTAGTCGTGGTGAAAATTGTCCAGGGGCTGATGAGGAATTGCATGTTGTTAATCTGGGTACTGATGAGGAGCCGAAAGAAACCAAGATCATAAACTTCTTCAAGTGGGAAGAGAAAGACAGATTGACTACACTGCTCAGAGAGTTTATGGATGTATTTGCATGGTCATACAAATACATGCCGGGTTTAGACAGAAAGGTCGCCGAGCACAGGATTCCGATCAGAGACGACGCTAAGCCAGTCAAGCAGAAACTCAGAAAGATCAAGCCAGAATGGTCTCTACAATTCAAAGAAGAGATAGAGAAGCTTCTCAGTGTGGGCTTCATCAAAGTTATCGAGTATCCGACATGGCTAGCAAATGTTGTGACAGTCAGAAATAGGGATGGCAATTTGACTGAACCCGATCCGAACCCGAAGGTGATCCGCCCCGAAAAAGTAGGGTTCGGGTTGTAATTTTCATGACCCGAGTGGGTTAGGGTCGGGTTCGGGTTTTGATATTGACCCGTCGTGATCCGACCCGACCCGCACCCTTATGTACAAAGTCAAGATATTATGTTAGTTAATCATATCATATGTTGTGCAATTTATTTTTATAGTTGTTTTTTAGTGAGGTTTGATGATTTTAAACTAATTTCTATAACTAATTAAAATTTAAGCTTATACATAGATTGAGCCCAAGCAAATATGAGTTAAATTTTTTATAATTTTGTACGCTTCGGGTCGGATCGGGTCGGTTTCGGGTTTTCTTAATTTCGGGTCGGGTTCGGATCGCAGCTTTTTCCGTTAGGGTCGGGTTCGGTTTTGACGAAGCCCGCCCCGAACCCGACCCGTTGCCATCCCTAGTCAGAAAGGCTAACGGCAAGGTCCGTGTTTGTGTGGATTTCCGAGATTTGAACAAATCTTCTCCAAATGATGATTTTCCACTACCCAACATCGACATGCTAGTAGATTCCACTGCCGCCTACGAGGTCCGCTCATTTGTGGATGGTTTCGCCGGGTACAATCAGATTCTCATGGCCGAAGAGGATCAACACAAGACTGCTTTCACAACACCGTGGGGCACCTTTTGCTACACAGTCATGCCATTTGGGTTGAGGAATACTGGGGCTACTGTAGACACCCCGCCTTAGACCTCTTATGTCCCGATTGCATACACATTTCTTTTGTCTTCCTCTTTTCTGTTAAGTTTTGTTACTTTTCGTTAACTTTTGTTACTTTCCGTTAAGTTCTCGACTTACTCCGTTAGTCTTGGATTTGACTAAGTGAAAAAATCAACCTTGAGTCTTTGTTTCACTTGTTTTTCATTGACTTTCGTGGGGTTTGTTAAGTTTCTAACTGATCTTGTTAGTTTTGGGACTTAACTGCATAACGAGGTTAACTTTTGGGCTGAAATTTGGATTTTCTGAAGATGGGAGGAGCGCGCCTCCGCCCTCCTTTATGGGACGCTCGCGCCTCCCATAGGGGGGGCGGGAGGTGCGCGCTTCCCACCTCCAGAATCCCAGATTTTGCCAAATTTCCCTCCTTTTCTGATTTGTAACCCCAAAGCCATTATGGCTTGGCTTGATCCGGAGAAGGGCCATCTTTGTGACCACAAAAACCTTACCTAACACCTATAAAAAACCCTCCAATCCATCATTGGAAGGGGACTTTTTCTTTGGACTCTCTTAACAAAAAACACACAAAAGGTTCCATTTTCAAGTAGTTACTATACACAAAGTGTGATCTTTTCCCATTCAAGCCCAAGGTACAATGTCTATCTTCTTCTTCTAAATTCTTGTTTCTTCTCTATCATTTCTTAAACACAAAAACATTTTAAATTACATTCTTCATGTTTTCTCCCTCTCTTCAATGTGTATGCAATCTCCATAAAAAGGGATACAACCAAAAGGCCACTTCACTATTGAAGTTTGGCCAAGGTTACATCCCAACATTCCAATCTCTATTTCAATTATTAATCATTTCTTAATGTAATGGTTTAGCAATAATTCAACATATAATTCCTAACATAAATCAATAAAATCATTTAGCTTTCATTTTTCCCTTTCTTCTCATTGTAAGTTGTTAGCACTTTTTATTAATTAATTGAAGGACATTTAACATTAGAACACCAAAAGTAGCAAGACCCGTGTAAGCGGGGCGGAGTGGGTGTTTAAGTACTTCCCACTCCGTCACCTAACCCCCGAACCCTTTCTCTCCCGAATCCCTGGTTTTCGTACAAAATTTTGCTTTCTTTAGGTTTTCTCGCGTTCCTCTAAAACGTGGGTGGCGACTCTTAAAATCAAGTATACATCCTAGGTAATTCGCGCGTTCTAGCCAAGCCGCGGTTCCCTGGGGTATCTACAGTGGTGACTCCGCTGGGGACGCTTGAGGGTTAAGCTTGCGTTTTTGTTCAAAGTTTACGTTTTCTGGGCACTCTGGTTTTTGGTGTTGAGAAGCGTGCACCTTTGACCTCTTTAGTCAGAAGCGCGCGCCTCTCATACCAAAGACCAGAGGCGCCCGACTTTCATGTGTTCTTCCTATTTTCTGTTTTTCTTGGGTTAATATTTGATGCAGGGGTTAAACAAAAAATTCAGGACCAGGGCAATCCCTTGAGTCCATGTTTCTGACAGGTGTCTGACAGGTTCGCCCAGATGCGCGCGCCTCCCACCCTCTTTACGAAATGCGCGCGCTTTCCATTCTACATTCCAGGGGCGCGCGCTTCTGGGAGGTATTCCAGAACAGGTCCAGTTTCCAGAAAACAGGGCAGAACAGTGGGGGTGTGGGCACAGTGGCCTGCATCAGAACAGAATGGACCCCTTTAACTGTTTAATTTCGTATTTTAATTTACCGGTCACACGGGTGATTCGGGAGTTTTAATTATATACATATTTGTTTTTTTTCTTTTCTTTTCTTTGAAAAAATAAAAAAAATTGTCATGTGATAGACCTCACACTACATGCACATTTTTCCTATGAACTGCTCACTATCGAGTCGCACAAGTCCAACCCCAAACCCGTCGAGGCCCGTCCTAGAAAGTTTCAGGCTCCACTCGACCTTGACTCTTTCGAAGCGGTAAACCTCAGCCCGTGGCGTAGTTCACGACTACATGCCGGGGGTGACCTTTAAGCCTCTCTTTAGCCGAGCACCCACCACACAACTCTAGTTAGGGTCTAACACTCCGTGACTCAAGTCGGTTTCCATGTGCCAAGATTTCCCTAAACTAATGTCTTCAAATCATACATGCCACTCGTTGTTATGGGACAAAATAAAACTCCGTCCCCAAAGTGGTTATTTTGGACGCAAATAAAAAATCTGTCCCCGCATGTATGCTTTACTACATTAATTTAGTTTAATCCCGACACATGTAGGATTCACAAGCGTGGTGGAATCCAATGAGTATCTGGGACCGCGAGAAGGTCTATATACTAGTGTGACGATTCCACTATTTTTTCTATAAACCCCAAAAAGGACCACGTCCTTCCGACTTTCGTAAATAAAAAAAAAAGTCTTTTCTTTATGTGGTTTGAGTCTTTACTCTTGTTTGTGGGTAAAATAATTTTATCCAAAAGGTGTTTGTGGGGCCATCCTAAGATCAACCGTGTTCTCTCCATAGGTCCAATGGCTTCCAACAGCAACAACAACAAGGGTGAGAACATCTCCGTGTCCAACGAAAGGCTCTTCAACATAATAAGAGCCATGGGGGAACAAATGGATAGACTTGTCGAGGATGCCCGCCGCAAAGATGATTTGTGGCAAGATCGTCTTGATCTCGAGAGGAAAATTCACAAGGAAGAAGTGTCCGAACTTAAGGCTCGTTTGGAAGAGCTCACCGACAGCAAGGCAAATGTCCACGGTAAAGCACGCTCAAGTGGCTCATCCCTCAAAAGTCACAAAGGTGCCACCAACGACAGTGTCTATACCCCTCTTAATGGCATGACTATCATCGAGGCCTACGAAGCTCTCAAAACCAAGGGACAAGTTTCTCCTCTCCAAGGGTACAAGCAACCACAACCATTACGTCGCAACCACGCCCACCACAAGTGGTATGACTATTACCAATGCAGCGGTCATCTCACCGAGGATTGCTTCTCCCTCCGCGACATCATCCAAGATTTGTTTGACAATGGTGAATTTACCGTGGGTGAAGAACAACAGTCAGAGAGTGAGAACATGCAAGAACTCATCAAGGAAGGGGCTCAGATTTGAAATGGGGCCTCAACAAGAGATCATGCCATAGGGAAGACTACAACGACAATGGGGACTACAACAGCAATCTCAGTTTCTCTTTCTCTACCTAGAAATAGGATATATATATATATATATAAAAAGAAAGAGTCAAAGTCCTCTTAAGTGTGCATTAAGTTTTCTTTGTCCAATTTATGTGAAATTTTGAGTCAAGTCTCATTATCAAATAAAAGTCGTTCTTGTCCTCATACACTCTTCCAAGTTGTTCAATCTAATTCTTGGCAAAAGATGAAAAAATGTCTAAACAAGTTTTGGAACGAAGGCCATCACTTGAACGCCTAGGGGCTAAACATCGACGCCAACATCAACGACGAAGCCAAGACAAACAAGGTGGAGAAACAATCATGAAGAAGTGAAGCAAAGTTTTCAAAAGGGGATAAAAAAAAAAAAAAAAAAAAAAAGGCTCGCTAGGTTGAAATCCTCAAATCAACCTAGGCAAAAGTTAGAGCACAAAAAAAAAATCCCCCTCAATCAAATAAGTACAAGATCAACATCATTCCACTGATGAAGGACGAAGCAACAACCATCTCGACGAATGGAGCATCCACAAGAACTACGATGACCTGAGCCTCTACACTGGAGGAACGTAGGCAACCTTCGGGTCCGGTCTCATGCAAGAAAGAAGATATGTTTAGCCCTAGCGCGTTATGGTGATCGGCCTTCCTCTGGAACTTGTCATGACATCTTTGTACAATTAATTTGCCAATGAATTAATCACCAAAAGATTGGGCAACTTTCTTAGATTTGGAATCGCTTTCCGTTCCTTGTCGAGTCTAGGGTCTTCTATTCTTTCTGCATACTCCCAATTTCTTACAATCAAATTGGGACTTTCCTTCTCTTCTCTCTTAATGACTTACTTGCCTTCATGAGTCATTCAACAAATATATACAAAGTCAATACTAAGGACCACTTCCCTAGTCAAGTCAATGTCACTCATCTTTAGTGACAAAAGGTCTCCACCACAAAATCACATGTCTTATCTCCTCAGCTAGAGTCAATGCACACTTCCTCATTAATCGAGTCAAAATGAAGACGCAAAAGAGATACCCTCTAGATTGAAAACCCGAAAGGGAGGTCTAGGTAAAAAACAGGGTGCGTCATAAAAAAAATGAGAGAGTGAGAGAGAGAAGGGAAAGAGAAATGGAGATCTCCGGCCTCTAAGGAAGAAAACTACACGAAATCTACATTGGATCTCCTCAGCAAGTCAATTCCCCACTGAGTCAACTTTAGGATTGCAAAAGGCTCGACAAGATATGGCACCATCAAAGGTTGTCTTGGGTTATTGGCATCATTCTCCAGCAGTGTGCATTTTTGGGTTCATGAAAAGAAGGCCCGTGGTAACCAAGACCCATCCGAGAACGAGCCCATCATAAAAGGGCACGAGGTTGGACAAATAATCCCTAGCTAGTCAATTGGCTTGGGCAGCAAATAGCAACAACATGTGTCTCAGTTTTCAAAGCTTCTTCAAGTATGTGCTTCTAAAGTACGCCGAAAGGCTCCCGAGAAATGGATTAGCTCTTGCCATTTCCTCTCATGTTTGTTCCCTCGCACGAGGCTGAGTCACTCATGCTTTGCTCAACAAATGGTGACTCCCTAGGGGCTATGTGACTCAAGAACAAGGGCTTCTTTTGCCTTATTTGACAATCAATAATCCCTAGGGGGTATGCTCGAGAAAGATGTGTGAGACTATCCTTAAAGTCTCTCAAAAGGGATGTAAAAAAACCCTCTTATCATGTGTGCCCGCGCTCGTTCCCCCGATCAAGGATGGACCTTTCTCGCAATCAATGATGGCACTCTAGGGGATACGGTCAAGTCTTAAAGGCTCCCTCAGCAAGAAGCAATTCACTTTAATGTCCCCAACAACATTTGAAGCTTCATACCGAAAGGTCTCAAGGGGCTTCACAATCTACAAATCTTTTAGGCCACGGCTTTATAGTAATTCAAGCAAATGGAAATATTGGGGCTTCGCGATCGATAGTCTTTTGGGCAACAATACTCGAGCAACGCAATTTGGGAGTAGTCTCCATGAAAGGGATCAAGCTTCAAAGGTCTCTCAACGCTTCAAGTCAAAAGGCCTCTTGGTTTTAAATGAAGGCTCCGGTGATATGAATTAATTTGATGATTCTTGTTAGAACTCACAGCGAGATTATGAAGGAAGTCTTAGAGAAAAGGAAAAAGATTCAATATGCTAGACTCACCCGGCTGAGTTATAGCGGGCAATGCCAATATGTTAACTCTATAAGCAGAGTTACGGCCAATCCCAATATTTCTGCAATACAGTACCCCCTTCTCCAAGATCAAAAGCACAGGCTGCACCCGAAGATCCGCCGTCGGTTCAACTCAAGAAGACTCAAGCGAACATACCGTTCGAGACTTTATCACACCAAGACCTTATCATCTGTAACAACGTCACCAGCTCCCATGAGACGTCTCCCGAAGACCATACTACATTTTCAACATGGACCTTCCGCCATTTGGGTATCAACCACAAAAAGGGCCATTCATCTCCAAACAAGAGGAAGATCACTTTCATGAGTTCTACCCAATGGTGCATCTGCTCTCAATACAATGCCAAGATAAGTTGGGGCTTCACACCAAAAGGTCTTCACATCCCGCCATCTACAAGCTCGCAAACAACAAGCCCACGACACTTGGGGCTTAGTAATTTCTCGAAGCTTGGTATCAATGATCTTCTCTTGGAGCTTGCTCACGTCAACATCAAAAGGCGATTTATTTGAAAAGGTCAAGAGTCGATTCATCTTGGGGCTATGTAAGTCTCTCATAGTTTGGCATCAAAAGGGGCTTTACAATCAGCAACCCCTTATCTCGGCATCAAATGCCTTTTAGAGCCCCATAATCAACAAATCTCTTGGGGCTAGACATCAATTTCGTTGGACACCGCGGCGACAACATTCAAGCGAGGCAATCCGGACTTCGATCGAACATGACTTGATCTTGGGTTGGCTTTACAAACACACAATGGTTAAAATGGTTCACCCACGAACTAAAAAAAAAAAAAAAAATCTTTTTCTCACATGTGTGCATATTCTTTCCCTTCTAATCTAAAAAAAAAAAAAAGATTTTTTCTTTTTCTCCTTCTATGTGCAAAAGTATGTGCTTTACCCTGCTTTGCTCCTAGCTTCTCCCCCAGCATTCTCTAGCATCCTTGAACTACGCTGGTCTGATTCTCTTAAAAGGATACGTAGGCAGCCTTTTGGCATGACCAACCCATCATCCGGAATACTGTCCCACCGACACTCCATCAAAAGCAAATTAATCATCAAAGGCAGCGACACTCTCCGCCAAAGCATCTACCACAACATCAAAAATCCATCCAACGACAATGGTATGTGAAGGTATGGACATCATTCATCTCTCTCAAGCAAATCTTCGCTTTTAAAGAATCACACCGCACACAAAATCACTTTCTCCATTCTTATAATAACTCTCTCTCATGCAAAACTGCTTTCAAATCACATTGCACCACGAGCACAATTTCTCTCTTCATTTCACACTTCATGCATCTTCTTGCACAAACACATATACCTGCCAAGCACATACATAACAGGTACCACCACGAAGTCAACAGCATCCACTACTCAAGGCACTTCATCCTCAGCAAAAAATGGTCCACAGTCAACCATGCCCGCATCCCCACGATAAAGTCAACAGCAACTGCAGCTCTAAACAGCAATTTGGTCCACGGTGATCCCGCAATTAGCAAACGGATCCCGCCATCAACAAACGGATCCCGTAATCAGCAAACGGATCCCGCATCAGCAAACGGATCCCGCAATCAGCAAACGGATCCCGCACCAGCAAACAGATCCCGCAATCAGCAAACGGATCCCGCACCAGCAAACGGATCCCGCTTCAGCAAACGGATCCCGCATCAGCAAACAGATCCCGCACTGGCAAACGGATCCCACTTCAGCAAACGGATCCCGCCATCAGCAAACGGATCCCGCACCAGCAAGCGGATCCCGCATCAGCAAACGGATCCCGCAATCAGCAAACGGATCCCGCTTCAGCAAACGGATCCCGCCTCAGCAAACGGATCCCGCATCAGCAAACGGATCCCGCCTTCAGTAAACGGATCCCGCTTCCAGCAAACGGATCCCGCATCAGCAAACGGATCCCGCTTTCAGCAAACGGATCCTGCTATTGGCAAAGCCGCTCACACAGGGAGCGCACCTTTATCTCTTATAATTTCAGCAAAGCCACTCACACAGGGAGCGCACCTCTATCTCTTGCAAATTTCAAATTTATCGAGTCTTTGTTTTCTCTTGTCGATGTCCTCGGCGGTTGTCTTTCTTTCGTCGACGCATTTTGCTTCGCAATCCACGTCACCAAGGGCTCTGTAGACACCCCGCCTTGGACCTCTCATGTCCCGATTGCATACACATTTCTTTTGTCTTCCTCTTTTCTGTTAAGTTTTGTTACTTTTCGTTAACTTTCATTACTTTCCGTTAAGTTCTTGACTTACTCCGTTAGTCTTGGATTTGACTAAGTGACAAAGTCAACCTTGAGTCTTTGTTTCACTTGTTTTTCGTTGACTTTCATGGTGTTTGTTAAGTTTCTAACTGATCTCGTTAGGTTTGGGACTTAACTGCATAACGGGTTTAACTTTTGGGCTGAAATTTGGATTTTCTGAAGATGGGAGGAGCGCGCCTCCTCCCTCCTTTATGACGCTCGTGCCTCCCATAGGGGGGGCGGGAGATGCGCGCTTCCCACCTCCAGAATCCCAGATTTTGCCAATTTCCCTCCTTTTCTGATTTGTAACCCCAAAGCCATTATGGCTTGGCTTGATCCGGGGAAGGGCCATCTTTGTGACCACAAATACCTTACCTAACACCTATAAAAACCTCTCCAATCCATCATTGGAAGGGGACTTTTTCTTTGGACTCTCTTAACAAAAAACACACAAAAGGTTCCATTTTCAAGTAGTTACTATACACAAAGTGTGATCTTTTCCCATTCAAGCCCAAGGTACAATGTCTATCTTCTTCTTCTAAATTCTTGTTTCTTCTCTATCATTTCTTTAACACAAAACCATTTTAAATTACATTCTTCATCTTTTCTCCCTCTCTTCAATATGTATGTAATCTCCATAAAAAGGGATACAACCAAAAGGCCACTTCACTATTGAAGTTTGGTCAAGGTTACATCCCAACATTCCAATCTCTATTTCAATTATTAATCATTTCTTAATGTAATGGTTTAGCAATAATTCAACATGTAATTCCAAGCATAAATCAATAAAATCATTTAGCTTTCATTTTTCCCTTTCTTCTCATTGCAAGTTGTTAGCACTTTTTATTAATTAATGACATTTAAGATTAGAACACCAAAAGTAGCAAGACCCGCGTAAGCGGGGCGGAGTGGGTGTTTAAGTACTTCCCACTCCGTCACCTAACCCCCGAACCCTTTCTCTCCCGAATCTCTGGTTTTCGTACAAAATTTGGCTTTCTTTAGGTTTTCTCGCGTTCCTCTAAAACGTGGGTGGCGACTCTTAAAATCAAGTAGACATCCTAGGTAATTCGCGCGCTCTAGCCAAGCCGCGGTTCCCCGGGGTATCTACAGCTACTTATCAAAGGGCTGTGACAGACTTGTTCCATGACATGATTCACAAAGAAATTGAGGTCTATGTGGAAGACATGATCATCCATTCAAAGGGGACCGACGGTCAACACTTGATCGACCTCCGCAAGTTCTTCGAAAGGCTTCGACAACACAAGATGAGGCTCAATCCCACAAAGTGCACCTTCGGGGTTATCCGAGGCAAAGATCTTGGCAACATGGTCACTAAAAGAGGAATTGAAGCAGATCCCTCATAAATCAAGGCAATCATTGACATGCCTCCTCCAAAGACACAGAAAGAAATCAAAGGTTTCATGGGCAGACTTCAGTACATCAGTCGGTTTGTGCACCAACTCACTTCCATGTGTGAGCCAATCTTCAAGCTACTCAAGAAGAACGTGGCTTTAGAATGGACCGACGCTTGCCAAGAAGCCTTCGATCAAGTGAAGCACTATTTGAAATGCCCTCTGGTTCTGGTTCCACCGCACAAGGAGAAGCCTCTCTTGCTCTACCTCACAGTGAATGATGAAGCCCTAGGGGCTATGCTAGCACAAGAGCAACGAGACTCCGCAAAGGAGAATGCCATTTACTTTATCAGTCGCCGATTCCAGGGAGGCAAAAAGAACTACTCCGTCTTGGAGAAGTCATGTGCAGCACTGGTTTGGGTCACTCAAAAGCTCAAACATTACATGGAAGCCTTTCCGATCAAGCTAGTAGCAAAAGTGGACCCGCTCCGCTACATCTTCGAGAAGCCTTTCATGTCAACAAGGATAGCCAAGTGGTACTTCATGCTCGCTGGCTATGATATCACTTACGTCACACTCAAATCCATCAGGGGGAAAGTGTTCAGTGATCAGCTTGCTAAATTTCCGTGTGACGAAGTGAAGGGGGAAGACTTACAATTTCCTGACGAGGACTTGATTTGCACTACAACCAAGGGAAATAAGTGGCAACTTTTTTTCGATGGCGCAGCCAATAAGCATGGTTATGGGATAGGAATGTTGCTTGTCGATCCAAAGGACATCTACACTCCAACTGCAATCCGTCTTGAATTCGAAGCTACCAACATTATTGCTGAATATGAGGCATGTATAGCGGGGCTAGAAGCAGCCCTAGAAAGAAATGTCACAGATCTAGAAGTATTTGGTGACTCCCTGCTCCTTATCAATCAGACATCGGGCAAATGGAGAATCCAAGACCCGACTCTCCAACAGTATGGTCAGCACCTCGAGGAGGTAGTTGAACAGTTTCAAGACATCACGTTCAACTATTTGCCAAGGGATAAGAACCGCTTTGCCGATGCACTAGCCACTATGGAAAGAGACTGCATTGGAAAAGTCAAGAACTGCGCCAAGTGTCAATTCCATGCCAATTTGCAACATGCTCCACCTTCACAACTGTACAACATGACCACATCGTGGCCTTTTCTTGTTGGGGCATAGATATCATCGGCAAAGTCCATCCTACGGGAAGCAACGGACAGTCATTCATTCTAGTGGCCATAGATTATTTCACAAAGTGGTTCGAAGCACAAGCTTACCGAGTTCTCAACGCCAAGAAAGTGGCCGAATTCGTGAAGAACAACATCATGTGCCAATACAGTATTCCTCATGAGATCATCTCTGATAATGGTTCACACTTTGAGAAGGAAATGGATGCACTTTTGGTTGACTACAAAATTACCAAACACAAGTCATCCCCGTACTGCCCCCAAGCCAATGGAGCGGTCGAATCAGCAAACAAGACAATTGAGATCATCATATGGAAAATGGCCTCAACGGGAAGGGATTGGCCCGAAAAGTTACCACTAGTTTTGTGGGGCTATCGCACATCAATCCGATCAGCAACGGGAGAGACCCCGTACACACTGGTTTATGGTTCTGAAGCCGTGCTCCTAATCGAACTCGAAGTTCCCTCTCTACGGGTCTTGCTCGAAAATCAAGTCAACGAGGTTGATTGGATGCAAAGTTGGTATGAACAATTAGCCCTACTCGACGAAAATAGACTAAGAGCATTTGAACGCACAAGAGCTTATCAACAGAGAATGGCAAGGGCTTTCAACAAAGAGGTGAAGCCCCGAAACATCAAAGTGGGAGACTTGGTCTTAAGACAACATCCTCCCAATGCCATGAATCCCCTCGGGAAATGGGGACCCCGATGGATCGGTCCTTACGTGGTTAAGAAGATACTAAGCAGCGGTGCAGTCCGACTTATAGACTTGGATGGTGATCAATTTCCAAAGGATGTCAACCTCGACAAGCTTAAGAAGTTCTACGCTTAACAAATGAAGACCATAAAAAAAAAAAAAAAAAAAAAAAAAAAAAAAACGCTCACTAGATTGAAAACCCGCAAGGGCGGCCTAGGCAAAAATTAGAGCAAGTGCAAAAAAGAAGCCCATTAGATTGAAAACCCGAAAGGGCGGTCTAGGCAAAAAATAAGGTGCACACAACAACAACAACAAAATGGTCTTCATTTGTTTGAACTATGGAGACCTGAGCTTCCATACTGGAAGAACGTAGGCAACCTTCGGGTGCGGTCTAAAACAATAATTTTTACCCAATCATGTCATAAACAAGATGCAATTTTTATTCAATTCTTAAATTATTTTGATCATTACAACGGATAATGTTGAGCATAAAAGACAATAAAACATTAAAATCCTAAACAAGTGGTCTATTTAATTGCAATCTTGGGGTACTAGGAAAAATCTAATTTCTTCTTAGCTTTCGAAGAGCCACCCGAACGGCTGTCAATCCTGCTCTTCTTGGGAGGCCTAGAAACACTGAGATGAACCACAACCTTCTGTGCAGCAAGACGCCTCCGAGCATAAAAGTCATCCAAAGGAGTACCAAAAGGGTCAGCCAGAATATTGTTCGAATCAGTAGCAGCCTCCTTGTACCTCAAAGCACTACTAGGCTCAAAATCCTTTCCTAGCAGCTCAGCCCGAAAAGTGTCTACGCAAGTGATGCCGTGGTAAAGGGTACCGAATAGATAATCCAAGTAACTCTCGGGAAGGAAAATACTACCCCCGATGAGTGGGGACGGAAGCCCACCGATAACGGTCACCTCCCCAAGCCAACTGGAGCTCCCTTGAAAAGTTCGGACCCATGTATGAGACTGGATGAAATATCCCGCTCCTCGGGAAAGGAACTATCTGTTGACGACCGAACTGCCTTAGAACTCACTCAGGCTGATAAAATGAGGAATCTCTGAGACCGGGGAGGACCACATGCCCGAAACCCAAAGTCCATTCCATGAAAGGATGAAGCCCCCAAGAGGGAGGACACCACTCAATGTCAGCTGATGCTCGAGATGCAAAGAATTTCTTCTAACCATCCTCAGATAAATCTCGAATGAGCAGCTTTCTCCATGAACAGAAAAAGGGGAAAGATCACCATCCGGAGAATAAATTCTGAAATTCTCTCGAAGCCATACAGTCAAGAGCAAAGGGCTTCCCCGTCTCATCTCACCCGTCCGGTGCAACTCATCCAGACCATGCAAGGTCTCCCCCTCTATGAGAGGGATTATGCTGAACTGTTGCTCTTTTGCCTATAAGGTAATCTCAGCCAACTGCGCATCCGCAGTCCCGAGGGGTGTAACGAACAGAACCTCGCTGAAAAGTCAAACTGTCATGTCATTCCTCTTAAAGGACTGAACTTCCATGTCCTCCGAATGCAAACTGAAGAACATCAGCAACTCTGTTATGTCAACCACGGTGCCGTGCAACATCTTCCTCACATCTCTGACAGAGAGGTTCAATAAATTGGACCAAGAATCAATGACGCCACGATGGTATTTGGGGACGGCAATCTGACCCGTCAATGGCACGCCAAGAATGGCACCAAAGTCATCAACAGTCGGCACCATTTCATTCGCCGAAAAGTTAAAAGTGTGATTGTCACAATCCCAAAAGGCTGCAGCAGCTTTCAACAAATCCCAATCCGGCTTCAAGGTCCGTAGCGTGAAGAGAATTCAGAATCCGAAGTCCTTGGCAAAAGCCTTCTTAGGATGAGTCTTGAAAGAATACACGAAGGTCGACAAGTCCTTCTCGTAGTCACCAATAACCTTGGTATCAAGAATGAAAGAATTGGAAGCCATGGAAAATGTGGATTACAAGCAAAATCAAGCAAGGAAAAGATGTTCAAGAATGGCAGGAAAGAGTTGTTGGAAGATTGATCTCGAACAGAGGCTGATATTATAGCTGTTGGGGATCTTTTGGCCAGCAAATGTCAAGCCCCGGAATTCGCTCCCCAGAAGCGCGCGCCTCCCGACACCCATATGAGAAGCGCGCGCGTCCCGTAGTCACAAGCAAGGGCGCTCGCATGCCATTTCAGAAATGTGTCAACCGGCCCTTGTCAAAAGAAGAAATCACGAAGGAACAAAGTCCAAACATTCCTAGAATCAACTGGACCAAGACAAAAGCTCATCTCTTGAATACACAGTTGGGCATACATTAATTTGGTCCGCCCCTAAGGCATGTCTAAATTAAAATAAGATAGAAACTCCCACTAAACCTAGAGTAGGGTGTGTCTCTCTTTTCCAGTCAAGGTGAATCTCGACATTTTCCTCTCTAAAGGGAAAACATTTTTTTCGGTCCGCAGTCAACTGTGCCCGCACCCCACAAAGTCACGAAGTCAACAGCAAGTACGACTCCGAATAGCATACAGCTCTAAGCAGCAATTTGGTCCATGGTGAACCGTTGAAATCAAATCACCACCTCTTTATCAACAAAGTCTACTCAACAAACTCACATTCATTTCCAGTATACGGACTTTAAAGCGGCAGACGGGTTCTCTGATCCAGCCAGTCCCCTATACGGACTTTAAATCAGCAGACGGATTCTCGAATCTAGCCAGTCCCCTATACAGACTTTAAATCAGTAGATGGGTTCTCAGATCTAGCCAGTCCCCTATACAGACTTTAAATCAGCAGACGGGTTCTCGGATCCAGCCAGTCCCCTATACGGACTTTAAATCAGCAGACGGGTTCTCGAATCCAGTCATTCCCCTATACGGACTTTAAATCAGCAGACGGGTTCTCGGATCCAGCCATTCCCCTATACGGACTTTAAATCGGCAGACGGGTTCTTAGATCCAGCCAGTCCCCTATACGGACTTTAAAGCGGCAGACGGGTTCTCGTATCCAGCCAGTCCTCTATACGGACTTTAAATCAGCAGACGGGTTCTCGAATCCAGCCAGTCCTCTATACGGACTTTAAATCAGCAGACGGGTTCTCGGATCCAGCTAGTCTTCTATACGGACTATAAACCTTGACCACGATGGTCCGTTTTCATACTACCGTACCCCCTCTATCAGCAAAAGTCGCTCACACAGGAAGCGCATCTCTATCCCTTGTAATTTCAAATTCTTGTGTTTCATCGAGTTTTTGCTTTTTCTTGGTGATGTCCTCGGCGGAAGTTCTATCTTTCGTCGACGCGTTTTGCTTTGCAATCCACGTCGCCGAGGGGCTCTGTAGACACCCCGCCTTGGACCGCTCACCCCGATTGCACATTTGATCTTGTGTTTCTCCCTATTTTAAGTGTTTCTCTTTAGTTTCTGTTACTTTTGTTAAGTTCCTGGCTGACTCTGTTAAGTCCAGGGACTAAACTGAATAACAGTGCTGACTTTCTAGTCCATTCTGTCAAAAGCGGCCATTTCAAAGTCGCGCGCCTCCGCCCTTAGGGATCAGAAGCGCGCGCATCCCGCCACCAAGGCAGGAGGCGCGCGCATCTGGGCGTCAGTTACATATTTTCTCCAAGAATCCCTCACTTGCTCATTTTACATGATTTTGCCCGGGAAACTGATCTTTGTGACTTCATTTTGGCACCAAAAACATTTCTTTTACAACTATAAAAACTCCTCTTCTCCAACCTTTCAAGGGACCTTATTTTCATTATAAGAAAACTCTACAAAAAAAAAAGAACTTTTACTTTAAGGCATTTTTGAGTATTTTCCCCAAAAGAAGAACTTGAAGCTCCTTGAAGACTAGGTAATACTACTCTTTTCTCCCCTCTCTCTCTACTTCATCTCATTTCTCCTTCTTTTATTTTATCAAACGTGCAATCACCTAAACCATTTTGGGATATGACACCAAAGATCACTTCATTCCATTGAAGTTGGTCAAGGAGTTATCTCCCCACATTCAAAACACCCCTTTTTAACCCCCCCCCTTTATCATTATCAAAGAATAGGAAGTGTAGACTACGAACAAGCAAGACCAACATTAGTTGGGTGAGATGGGTGTTTAATTACTTCCCATCTCGTAATCTAACCCCCGAACCTCATAACAAGAATCTCTGTTTTCGTACCAAAACATAGGCTAAATATTAGGTTTTTCTTATGTTCCTCTAAAACATAGGTGGCGACTCTAACAACTAAAACACAAATAGACATCCTAGGATAATCCACCGCTCTAGCCAAGCGAGTGGGCTCTCCCGGGGTATCTACATCAGGGGGTTACTGAAGATGAACCACATACTCCAGGACCGGATATTCCGCTGCGCAGATCCAGCAAATTGCGTGGATCACCTGATAGGTATTCTCCTTCGAATTACTATTTGTTGCTGACAGATAGTGGTGAACCGGAGTGCTATGCGGAGGCTATTTATAGTGAACTTGTTGATAAGTGGAAAGCTGTGATGGATGATGAGATGGACTCATTAAAGGCCAATGAAACTTGGGAGTTGATTAAACTACCTAAGGGGAAGAAGGCATTGAATAACAAGTGGGTTTACAGGATCAAGGAGGAAGCAAACGGCAGTAAGCGTTACAAGGAAAGGTTGGTTGTAAAAGGGTTTCAACAAAAATATGGCATTGACTACACCGAGGTCTTCACTCCTGTTGTGAAGATGACTACTATCAGAATGGTTCTGGGGCTAGTACTGGCAGATAATTTGTTGTTGGAACAGATGGATGTAAAGACGGTCTTTCTTCATGGGGATTTGGAGGAAGAAATTTATATGGTACAACCATAGGGATACTTGTCTAAGGGTAACGAGGAACTGGTTTGCAGGTTGACTAAGAGCTTGTATGGCCTTAAACAAGCTCCTAGGCAGTGGTACATGAAGTTTGATGGATTCATGCATGACATCAATTTTGTTAGATGTGAGGCGGATCATTGTTGCTACTTTAAGAACACTGACAACGGGTATATAATCTTGTTGTTGTATGTGGATAACATGCTGATAGCGGGCTCTAGCAATAAAGAGGTAAACAGATTGAAGACACAGTTGTCAAAGCGGTTCGAGATGAAGGATTTGGGAGAGTCCAGGAAAATCTTGGGCATGCGGATTTACCGGGATAGGGAGTCGGGTATGTTGGGTCTTTCATAAGCAGAGTACGTCGAGAAGGTCTTCGTAATATTTTGCATGGAAGAGTCAAAGCTAATTGGTACACCGTTGGGTATGCACTTTAAGCTATCCAAGAAGGACTCACCTAAGGATAAGGAGGAGCGTGACAAGATGGGTAGGACTCCATATGCTTCGGCGGTGGGGGGTCTAATGTATGCAATGGTGTGTACATGGGCAATAGGAAGCAACATGCGGTTAAATGGATCCTTCGTTACTTAAAGGGTAGTGCTGGTAAGGCTCTATGTTTCTCAAGCAAGGATGTCGTGTTAGTGGGTTATGTTGATCCGGATTTGGCATCAAGTGATCTTGATAAGAGGAGAAGTACCACGGGTTATGTGTTTACATTGGGTGGTACGGAAATCTCCTGGGCTTCTAAATTGCAGAAGATCGTGGCTCAGTCTACTGCGAAAGCAGAATATGTGGCAGTGACAGAGGCAAGCAATGAAATGGTATGGTTGCAGAGTTTCTTGGGTGAACTTGGAATGTCGTGAAGTGGTAATGCTCTTTACAGTGACAGTTAGAGTGCAATACATATATCAAGGAATCCAGCGTTTCATTCTAGAACGAAGCACATCGAGCTGAGGTTTCACTACATCAGACATCTCTTCGAGAGGAAGATCTTAAGGCTAGAGAAGATTCAAGGATTGGAGAACCCGGCTGACATGTTAACCAAGGTTGTGAACCTTGAGAAGTTGAAGCTATGTATAGCTTCAATGGGGCTTGAAGAATAGGGAGGAGGACGGCACTACCATGATCGAGGTGAGCACTAGGAAGACACTAAGGATGAGTTGAAAACGGATACGGGGCTTATATATGCGGTTGATCTCTAGGTGCGAGATTGTTGGAATATAGATCCTAGAAGGAGACAAAAAGGAAGAAAAGAAGGGAAAAAGTGGAAGAAGGCTGGAAAGCCATGATCCGGCCGGACCATGACATATACCCGGTCGGACCATAGGCAAATCCGGGCGGACCAGTCATAATACCCGGGAGGATTTTCAAGGTAAATCCCAAGGTGGATTTCTGACGTAAAATAGGTCCGGGCGGGTCAAGGGGTAGGTCCGACCGGACCCCCCTCTACGGGAAAAATTGATGTTTTTCGGGTCTTTTCGGGATTCCTTTTGTGTCTAGGTTTAGGTCTTATTCTAGGTTGGCTATATAAGCAGGGTTCCGCCCCATAACTCATTGTAACTCCAAATTTACATATTATAGTGCAAGATTCTGGCTTGGTAGTGCCCCCAGACGTAGTAAAAAATCTTGACGAACTGGGTAAACAATTTTTTGTGTCTCTTTACTGTTTTTGTTTCTTTTATCATTCTTGTTTGTTGGGTTTGCGTATTATATTCTTGCGATCTGTTTGGTTTGGTGGTTCTATACCACAACACCAGCAGGGTCCTAAACTGGTCTTAAAATTCCTAAAGAGTCCTAAACTACCTAGTTGGTCTAGATAATTCCGGAATATCTCTAAACTTAGGTTTTTAGCCTTAAAGAGGGGTTGCAGCCTAGATTGGGGTACTTACAATAGTGCACAGCTGTGCACTAACCTCCGGAAAAAAAAAAAACCCTTTTGTCTAGCCCTTGCACGGCCGAGGCTTGCCTCTCGCACGACCGTGCCACCTTCTTGCAACCGATTTTGCTTCTTTTCCTCCTTTGTTCACAGCTCAATTCCAAACCAAACTCCTAATTTTAGTCCCCCTCTTCTCCTCCATCTCCTCATGGTTTATGACTACACTCCCAACAAAAGGAGTCTGGTGGAGTGGGGTTAGGGTCTCTAAAAAGGAAGGTAAAAGGGAGGTTAGGGTTTGAAATGAACAAACAAAGGATGGGGATATTTTGAGATATGCACAAATTTTATTAAGTGTATTATTTCTCCCATCTCAAAGAGTTTTATTATTTTATTTTTTTGGCATGTCCCAGAATAAGAGTCTGATTTTCAAAATGAGAAACGATGAATAGTAATATTATCCTTATAATTGTTGTATAATTACAAAAAAACCAACACCAATAAACTTATTTTTACTCACTTACTTTATAATTAGCGTTTAGACAAATATATCTTCAATCTACTTGCATTGCAATGTTTACTCATTTTTAATTATGTCTTTAATTAATAAGAGTGCGCAATCAAATTAGGTCTTTTACCTTGAAACAAACAGAAGGACAAGTAATTTTACGGTGGAAATAACAACTCTAGACACTTACTAGATCTTGTTTTGCATACGAGAATAAATGTGTGGGATGTACTTGTAATATTTTGGCATCTCAAATCTATAATCTATTAAAAGATGAAGCGGAGGGATGTGAATTCGCCACGTGGACATTTTTTTGCTAAATGTTGCTTTTGGTGAAGCCATGTCATCACCACCTTAAACTCTAAGTGACTTTTGATATTTTTTTATTAGCTAATAGTATTAGTTAAAGATATTAGTTATTATATAGGTTAACTATTACTATTAATAGTATTATTAATAGTATTAGTTAACCATAATAGTTACTATATAAGTTAACTATTACTATTAATAGTATTAGTTAACTATAATAGTTACTATTTAAGTTAACTATTACTATTAATAGTATTAGTTAACCATAATAGTTACTATATAAGTTAACTATTACTATTAATAGTATTAGTTAACAATGATAGTTACTATATAAGTTAACTATTACTATTAATAGTATTTGTTAACAATGATAGTTACTATATAAGTTAACTATTATTATTAGTAGTATTAATTAACAATGATAGTTACTATATAAGTTAACTATTACTATTAGTAGTATTAGTTAACTATTATAGTTACTATATATATAAGTTAACTAATATTATGAATAACATTAGTTAATCATAATAGTTACTATATAAGTTTTTGTTAATGAGAGAAAAGTATGAGTCATTTTGGGACGAAATTACTTTATAATTTATTACATTATAATTTAATTCACGTGGGTGAAAATGCAATTATTCCAAAGGTAAGGCAGTAAGAAAAGAGTCCACAACCCGCAAGTACTTGACAAGATTAGCTAGCAAGGTTAAGTCCGACCAAAAATGGAAAGACCGGCAACACCGCCACCGGCGTCGAGAACACCGCCACTGAAACACCTATCACCGCCGGAATGGGAAACCTTCATTGAAGACCACCAATTCGGAGCCCACCGCCGCGAACGGTGGACCTACACCGCCACCTCCTTACTCGATCTCTTTCTCTCATCCATCCTCCGCAAAGACATCGCTCTCAATCTCAAGCTCAATATCACAGTTTTCCTCGAAGAATTCTTCCCCACCGATTTTACTCAATCGGAAACCGTACAAGCCCTAACTCGCCTGCTTGAAACCCTCCGTTCGCTAATCCAATCCCCCAACGACGGCATTTCTGTTACTTTCTCTCTCAAAGATCAGCTCCTCATTTCGACGACATCAATTTTCATCACTTCTGGTGTGATTAACATTGACGGAACGCCGAATCCGGATTACACGGGCCAATTAGAGGGATTGGTCGAGCTTTTACTGACGGTGATTAACCGGCCGAACCACGGCGTTGACCGGCAGACCCGAGGGGTGGCGTGCGAGTGTTTGCGTGAATTGGAACGAGAGTGCCCTAGTTTGTTGTCGGAAGTCGCTGGGCATTTGTGGAGTTTGTGTCAAAATGAGCGCACTCATGTTGCTCAGAGCTATGTTTTGCTGCTAGCAACTGTGATTCACGGTATTGTATCTATGAAATCTAATGTTTCGATTTTCAATACTTCCATTCCGTTGGTTCCATTTAATGCACCTCAATTTTTGAATGGGTCTGGGAAAGAGATTTCGAGTTCGAGTTACAAGGAATTGAGGAGAGCTATGGCATTTTTACTTGAATGGCCTCATAATCTTACTTCTTTTGGGTTGGTAGAATTTATGTCTGTCATAATGCCCGTTGCTGTGGCTTTGGAATTGCAGCCTTCTTTGTTGAAAGTACAGTTCTCAGGTTTGCTTTATACCTACGATGTGTTGTTGTGTCATGCCTATTTGCGGATGTATATACAGTTCTTGGACTCATTTGATGGGCAAGAGAGCGAGATAGCTAGTCGACTTGTGTTAATTTCTAGGGAAACACAGCATTTTTTGGTATTTAGATTGCTTGCACTTCATTGGTTATTGAGTTTCATGGGATTGAAGTCAAATGGAGAAATTGTGAAGGAGAAAAGTGAGAAAATAAAATTGTGGTTCTACCCAACTGTGTTTGATCCACTTGCTTTGAAATCGCTCAAGCTTGACTTGCTTGCTTATAGCCCCATTTTACTTGATAGATCTAGACTAGCAGAGGCAAATGGTGTAGCGGGGCAGGCCGTTGATTCCAGAGTATCTGTTGTGAAGCTATTTGAAGATGGTCTTGTCTCTGTATCAGGTTTCAAATGGTTGCCTTCTTGGAGCACAGAAACTGCAGTGGCATTTCGTACCTTCCATAAATTTTTGATAGGTGCATCATGCCATTCTGACACTGATTCTTCTTCGACTAGCGTTCTCATGGACTCGACCATCTTCACTACTTTAAAGGTAAAACGACAAGGTTCTGCACTTGTTTTTCTTTCCACTTTTAGGTTAAGCGCTATGTTTGCGAAACACATAAAGATAGGAGCTGTATATACTTTAAAATTCTCCCTCTATTAGCTTTATATAACTATAGATGCAAATTTCACATCTGATTCAGGCACTAGTCTTCCAGCGTAATGTGTTTTGGGAAGAGAGTAGTATAGGCCGCCTAACTTGCATTTCTGTAGTTCAGACTCTGATCAAATATTAGTTGAATAATTAATTAGATTAAATATTGTTAAAATCCGGGTCTTTTATACCCATATAAGTAATGAGTAATGCTATTTATAACCATATAAGTAATGTTTCTCCGATTAAAACGTAGCATTCATTTGTTTTACCGGAACAGCAAAGAACACAAATGGTAGTACTGGATGGAATACTTGTCTTACAACTGCACAAAAACCTCTCACATCAATCTGTTCAGCCGCATTTACATTCTCTATGGACATACAAATTAATGGTTTTGTATGATGGCTAACGAAGTTGCTTTTTCCCAACAATTATTTCTCTTAACTATTTTGCTTTTGTCAAAGATAAAAAACTTTGTAACCTTGGTGTTACTCGGAAGGGCCATAATTAGATGCGTACTAGGGGATTGGCATTGGCAGCCTGAAGCACCTTGTATAAATATCATCAATACAACTTATTCACTATGGATGTAGTATATTTGGCTCTGCTCTAAAAGTCGTTTGCCTAGGCCTCGCCTATGCGCTAGGCGGCCATAAAACGCCGCGATTAATTTCAAATCCGCCAAGAAATGCGTTTAGCCAAATAATCGAGGCGCCCTAGGAGCCGACTAGTCGAGCTGGCGCCTCCTACCGCTGAGATCCACCTTATAGTTTTGATTTAAAAAAAAAAAATTAGGTCCTAGAACATCGTCATTTCTTATTAATATAAATTTCCAAAAAAAAAATAAAAAATCCTCATTAAATATTTGTTATGCCTCCTTGTGGTGGAGTCTGAGAGTCTGGAAGCTTAGCATAACAAAGATTAGTTATTTATTATATTCCTGAAGTCGTTATTTATCCTCTTGCTAAATAATAGTTTTTTCTGCCGTATGATTTGTATGAATTACATGTTTTCTGACATTTCAACTCTATTTCACCGGGATGTTATAATTCATGTCTAATGTCTAGGCCCCGCCTCGGCTCTCTAAACACTAGGCCCGACTTCGGCGCCTAGCGATTTTTGGAACCTATAATTTGGTAACTTTGGTATTATAGATGGTCAATATGTTGTTTCTTAAACGAAAACAGGTTGTACAACCTTTAATGAATAAATGAGTCCCTTCATGTGCATGATAAAGCTATAGTTCTCACTAACTCATAGTCTCATACAAATTGCAATGTTTCACCATTAACATTAGATTTCGTACCTGGATCCAATGTTAGGGTCATAGTTATTAAAGGCCCTAGGCGCACCAAGGCGCAAAAGGTGTGCCCGGAGCCTAGGCGCAAGGCGCAAGGCGGGCGCGCGCCCGGGTGACGATGCCCGCAAAAATGCCTTAAAATACTAAATGTTGGGTTTCCAAGTAACATGCGCAGCGGAATTTAGCATTTAAAATTTTGAAACCCAAAGCCATGGATCCGTTCATATGATTAAATCAAATACAACATAAGAATAAAGGAATAAACTAACCCTTGATGGCTATCAAATTCTCTTGGTCTTTGGTGGAGGTTTGAAGATTTGATCACGATCACAAAGTTTGAACACGAACTTTGAAGATGATGATTTTCACCCTCTAGCGGTATCCACACTTCGAACGAATATCAAAGGAGCTTCTTTGATCTTGGTTGCTAGACCAAATTGTGAAACACTTTTCCACAATCAAAAGAACTATATGGAATTTATTTTGTGTATTATTTTGTTCTTCAACCAAGAATGTTTTAGAACAAAATAAAACCTCTCTCAAACTCTTTGAGACTCACAAAATCATTAGCATAGAGTGCTGGCCGAATTTGGTCTTTTATACACAAGTATAACCTATTCCAAATAGGAAACTTGTGTCAAAATCCGTCCAAAATTCGTTTCCTAATCAAATTAGGAATCTGCCACCCGACAGTACTGTGCGGCCGCCCAGAAACCTCTGTGCGGTCGCACAACTATCTGAAACAAAACTGGTACAAAAATGGGCTAAGTGTGCGGCCGCCCAGTCCATACTGTGCGGTCGCCCACTTCCCCAGAATTTCCAAAATTCCAATGTAGTCCTTTTAAAGATTCGTTCTATTGTGTGTGACCCTCTAGGATTATACTAAGTTGGCAATGGGTTCAAGCATGAAACCATAAGATATGATTAGGTTCTAGCAAACCGTCATACCTACCCAAATAGTATAACTAGATACAAGTTCGCATTCCTTTAGAATATGTCATAATCCCTTTGTCCATGATGTCATTGAACACAAGTCATGGTCAAACGGTCAACTTGTTTTGTTCAATACTTTCTCGATTCCGAATATGTTGATAATCCAAATGACATTGATCCAATCAATTCATTTGAGTCCGGCCGAACATTTCATCAACATCATTCCTACGAGAGGCCCAAGATTGACATCTCTCCGAAGAGGGACAAATCCATTTAGCTTATTATTCTTCCCTACGTGAATCCGATTATGCCAATCATACCCTTTATAACTTCCCGGTTAAAGGTAGCGTTTGAATATGTCAAACATAATGTTCATCAAGTGGAAGACTATAATAACTTCATGTCTAAGGATTCAAATGACATAACTAATATGAGATATATGTACGACATAGACCATGACATAAATCTCATAGAGCGGGTCATGTCCAGTACCTTGTTCCAAACAAGTACCCATAAATCTAACATGATCATCCCATGATCATTTAGCCTTTATACTAGTGCTTAACAAGTGCTAGGGACGGAGATTATTATAAGTAAACATGAACAACAATAATAATCAAAACATCTCTTTATTGATATGAAATAAATGATAACAATTACAACGTTTATTAAACGTGCCTAGGGCACCACTACCAACAATCTCCCACTTGCCCTAGGCCCAATCTCCCATGTATCTAATACCCATGGACCTAACATGACCATCATGTTTAACTTGTGGAAGTCCCTTTGTTAGTGGGTCCGCAACATTGTCATCAGTAGGTACTCTGCATATATTTACGTCTCCCCTATCAACGATTTCTCGAATGATGTGAAAACGCCTAAGTATGTGTTTGGATTTCTGATGTGCTCTTGGTTCCTTTGCTTGAGCAATAGCACCATTATTATCGCAATAAATGTCTATTGGATTAGCAATACTAGGAACCACTTCAAGTTCAGTTATGAACTTCTTAATCCAAACAGCTTCCTTTGCAGCATCCGATGCAGCAATATACTCAGCTTTTGTTGTAGAATCAGCGGTTGTACTTTGCTTGGAACTCTTCCAGCTTACAGCTCCACCATTTAACATAAACACAAAACCCGATTGCGATCGGCTATCATCTTTGTCGGTTTGGAAGCTTGCATCCGTGTAAGCATTTACAACGAGATCATCTTCCATTCCTCCATAGACCAAAAACGAGTCTTTAGTCCTTCTCAAGTACTTAAGAATCGCTTTTACAGCTATCCAGTGATTTTCGCCAGGGTCGGATTGGTATCTGCTTGTCATGCTCAAAGCATAAGACACATCCGGCCTAGTACAAATCATGGCATACATGATGGATCCAATTGCCGAAGCATATGGAACATCATTCATTTTCTCACGCTCATCTTTTGTCTTAGGACATTGAGTCTTGCTTAGAGAAACTCCATGTAACACGGGCAAGGTCCCTCTCTTAGAATTTTCCATACGGAATCTTCTAATTACCTTGTCAATGTATGTACTTTGGCTTAAACCAAGTAGCCTCCTTGATCTATCTCTATAGATCTTAATGCCAAGAATATATGCGGCTTCACCCATATCTTTCATTGCGAAGCACTTTCCTAACCAAGTCTTCACAGACTGAAGTGTAGGAATGTCGTTTCCAATGAGTAATATGTCATCCACGTATAAAATAAGGAATAGCACTATGCTCCCACTAATCTTCTTGTATACACAAGGCTCATCTTCGTTCTTGATGAAACCAAACTCTTTGACCGATTCATCAAAACGGAGATTCCAACTCCTTGAAGCTTGCTTCAATCCATAGATGGATCTTTGCAATTTGCATACCTTAGAATCTTGTTCAAAACCTTCTGGTTGTGTCATGTACATATCCTCTTGGAGTTTTCCATTCAGGAAAGCGGTTTTGACGTCCATCTGCCATATTTCATAGTCATGATATGCGGCAATGGCAAGCAAAATTCTTATAGACTTGATCATTGCTACAGGTGAAAAGGTCTCATCATAGTCAATACCATGAACTTGCCTATAACCTTTCGCTACAAGCCTAGCTTTGTAAGTATGCACCTTCCCATCCATGTCAGTCTTCTTCTTGAAGACCCATTTGCATCCTATGGTTTTTACACCTTCGGGCGCATCAATCAAATTCCAAACTTGATTGTCTTGCATGGATTGCAATTCGGATTCCATGGCTCCAAGCCACTTGTCCGAATCAGGAGAGGACATCGCCTCTTGGTAGGTTGACGGTTCATCATTCTCAATGATTTCTACCTCATTACTATCCGTTACGAGAAATCCATATCTCTCGGGCTCGGATCGTAACCTACTAGATCTGCGAGTCGCTTGTGTATTCTGAACAGTTTCCACAACTCCTTGTGGTTCTTGTTCTTGTTCCACTATTGGTTCAATGTTATTTTCTGGGTCTCGAATTTCTTCAAGATTTATTTTACTCCCACTGATTTATTTGGAGAGAAACTCTTTCTCTAGAAAGACACCAGTTCGGGCAACAAACACTTTGTTGTCCTCACGGTTGTAAAAGTAATATCCTTTAGTTTCTTTAGGATATCCCACGAAAATACATTTATCGGATTTGTGTGCTAGTTTGTCAGGGATAAGTCTCTTGACATAAACTTCGCAACCCCAAATTCTCATGAAAGATAAACTAGGTTTCTTTCCACTCCACATCTCATATGGAGTCTTTGGAACCGATTTAGTTGGAACTTGATTTAGTGTGAAAGCAGTGGTTTCTAGGGCGTAACCCCAAAAGGATATTGGAAGATCAACTTGACTCATCATTGATCGAACCATGTCTAACAAAGTCCGATTTCTCCTTTCAGACACACCATTCCATTGTGGTGTTCCGGGCGGAGTCAATTGTGAAACTATTCCACAATTTTTTAGATGATCATCAAATTCTTGACTTAAGTACTCACCACCTCGATCTGATCGAAGTGCCTTTATACTTTTGCCAAGTTGTTTTTCTACTTCATTTTGAAATATTCTAAATATCTCAAATGCTTCACTTTTATGTTTCATTAGGTAAACATACCCAAATCTACTATAATCATCAGTGAAGGTTATGAAGTATTGAAATCCTCCCCTAGCATTGCTACTTAATGGTCCGCATACATCGGAATGTATCAACCCCAATAAGTCGCTTGCCCTTTCACCCAGCTTGGTAAAAGGTGTCTTAGTCATTTTTCCAAGAAGACACGACTCACAAGTATCATATGACTCGAGGTCACATGAACCTAAAAGTCCGTCCCCATGGAGTTTTGAGATACGCTTCTCATTAATATGACCAAGACGGCAATGCCATAAATAGGTATGATTTGCATCATTAGGTTTAGATTTCTTATTTACATGATAGACATTATTTTCATTCTTGACATCCAAGATATAAAGGCCATTAAATGAATTAGCAATACCATAAAGCACATCATTTAAATAAATAGAAAATTTCTTATTCTCAATAAGAAACTTAAAACCTTCATTATCCAAACAAGAAATTGAAATAATATTTCTGCTTAAATCCGGAACATAATAACAATTGTTCAAAACAAGAATTAATCCGGAAGGTATAGTGACTTCATAAGTCCCTACGGCTAATGCAGCAACTCTTGCTCCATTCCCCACACGTAGATCTACTTCACCTTCTTTAAGCAGTCTCCTATTCTTTAGTCCCTGCACATTTAGACAAATGTGAGAACCACATCCGGTATCCAATACCCAAGAATCAGTGGTAGAAAGGAGAATATCTATCATATAGATACCTGAAGTCGACGCAGCCTTGCTGCTCTTCTTCTTCTTTTGCTCTTCCAAGAAAGCCTTGCAATTACGTTTCCAATGACCAATTTCTTGACAATGGAAACAGATTGCATCCTTTTGTGAATCAGGTTTTGCCTCTGAAGCCTTGGCAACCTTTGCCTTGCTTATTTTGGGTTTGACAACTTTCTTACCCTTTCCTTTGGCACTAGCCTTCTTCCCATCATGAACCAAGAGCACGGGAGAACCTTTCTCCACAATTTTCATCTCTGCAGTCTTAAGCATCCCATGCAACTCAGAGAGATTCTTATCCATTCCATGCATGTTATAATTCATCACAAACTGATTATAACTTTTAGGCAATGAATTAAGAATGAGATCCGTGGCTAGCTCCAATGGGATTGGATAGCCAAGTTTCTCAAGGTGCTCTACATAACCTTTCATTTTAAGAAAGTGAGGACTCACTTGTTGCCCTTCATTCATTTTACTAGTAGTGAATGCAACAATGGTCTTGTACCTCTCTTGCCTAGCTTGCTCTTGAAACATGGTTCTCAACTCCACGCCTATCTCATAGGCTTCCAAATGTTCCAAACTTTGTTGGAGTTTTGAACACATAGCAGCAAGCATGAGACAACTTACATCTCTAGAATCATTACGATGTTTCTTGTAATTGTCTCTTTCTACCCTAGGGGCAGTAGGCGGTGGTTCAGCGGGGAGAGGCCCATCGAGAATGTACAACTTATCTTCTTGCCTAAGAACGATTCTTATGCTACAGATCCAATCCATAAAGTTAGTACCATTCTCTTCAAGCTTATCCTTCTCAAGGATCGATCGCAACGACATTGATTGAGTGTTATTAGTCATTATCTACAAATATGCAAAATTTCCAAAATTCAATAAGTACCGATTTTCATTAAAGAGATAAATAATGTATTTCTCAAACAAAATACTCCCACTAAATTATATAACCTTCATATACATCCAATGTATAATATAATTTAATTGGGCCAAGATCCATCTTTAATTTAATTTCAAGTCCGCTAAGGCGGATTACACAAAATCAAATTAATTAGGTAGACAACTCTTGTCAATCATATCTCATATGACTCTTAGTTCCTTTTATGAGATTCTTTAAGAAATTCAATTTCAAAAAGCATGTTAAACCTCATCTTTGCCTAGGCCCAAAACTGTTTTGACGCCCAATTAAGTCTAACCATTTTAAACGCATAGTTAATGTGTCCCGCTAGGGCGTGCCCACATTATCTATCTTGCTCATACATAAATAAATTTAATGCATCTCGCTAGGGCGAATCTACATTAGAGTCACTTATGTACTAACAAGTGTTTTAATCATGGCATGGCAATAAAAGACTTAAAATTTTCTTTGAAGGTTCATCACATGTAGCATATAACACATTTATGAGCACATAATATAAACATGTTACACATCAAGTTTAGCCATTAAATTAATCTCCATTAATTTAAGCATGGTATTTATGTGTCATTAGTTTCTCTATAATTATGATGATGAGACTATTTCAAATTTGGTCATTATCTCCAAATCAAGACAACAAGAAGTGCGGTCGAACTAAGCCATTCGGCAACCACAATCCCGCACTAATTCAAGAGACCAAGAAGGTAGTCCATGTGGCCGAAACTAAGCAATAGATGGTCTCGATGAACGTAGGCCAATTGCATTCACAATTCCACATGGATCTCCAAACTTTGAATCAAGAACTTTGTTTCTCAATTTTAGCAATTATGAACTCTTCATAATTCTAACTTCGTTTCATCTTTGAAACTTTGATTGCGATCAAGTTTGGGAAACACAATCTCGATGAACGCAGATTAGCCATCCAAACCTTGAACCAATCTTAGAATCACAAGACTAAAACAAATAGGAAAATCAAACCCCAAGATCCACACACAAACCAACTACCCAAAACCCATTCCAGATCAGCAGGTCTGGATTGGTTCTGTTACTGGTTTTGTTGAGCCTCTCGAAAATTCCAAATTCTGATTTTTGAGCAAAATCAGACATTCTGATCCCCTTGTGCGGCCGCCCAAAACCCCTGTGCGGTCGCCCAAAACTGTGCGGCCGCCCAAGGCGTTTTGTGCGGTCGCCCTGTGCCATCAGAATGTGCAGAATTTTCAAAGTTCGAAAATTTTGTCTCAAAATTGTTTTTCCCTGATTATTAAAACTTTGATCCAATCAAAAATTAATAACCAACAATTCTGAATCCACCATAATTTATTTATTGCGATTGAATCGTGCGATTAAAGTTGTAAAACAATAAACCACATAAAATCACATAACACATATATATCACATATTCCAATATTCATATCATGCAAGGCACATAAACAATTTATATACACATAACATGATCTAGGTATTGAAATAATCAACATGAACGGGGCTTTGATACCACTGTTGGGTTTCCAAGTAACATGCGCAGCGGAATTTAGCATTTAAAATTTTGAAACCCAAAGCCATGGATCCGTTCATATGATTAAATCAAATACAACATAAGAATAAAGGAATAAACTAACCCTTGATGGCTATCAAATTCTCTTGGTCTTTGGTGGAGGTTTGAAGATTTGATCACGATCACAAAGTTTGAACACGAACTTTGAAGATGATGATTTTCACCCTCTAGCGGTATCCACACTTCGAACGAATATCAAAGGAGCTTCTTTGATCTTGGTTGCTAGACCAAATTGTGAAACACTTTTCCACAATCAAAAGAACTATATGGAATTTATTTTGTGTATTATTTTGTTCTTCAACCAAGAATGTTTTAGAACAAAATAAAACCTCTCTCAAACTCTTTGAGACTCACAAAATCATTAGCATAGAGTGCTGGCCGAATTTGGTCTTTTATACACAAGTATAACCTATTCCAAATAGGAAACTTGTGTCAAAATCCGTCCAAAATTCGTTTCCTAATCAAATTAGGAATCTGCCACCCGACAGTACTGTGCGGCCGCCCAGAAACCTCTGTGCGGTCGCACAACTATCTGAAACAAAACTGGTACAAAAATGGGCTAAGTGTGCGGCCGCCCAGTCCATACTGTGCGGTCGCCCACTTCCCCAGAATTTCCAAAATTCCAATGTAGTCCTTTTAAAGATTCGTTCTATTGTGTGTGACCCTCTAGGATTATACTAAGTTGGCAATGGGTTCAAGCATGAAACCATAAGATATGATTAGGTTCTAGCAAACCGTCATACCTACCCAAATAGTATAACTAGATACAAGTTCGCATTCCTTTAGAATATGTCATAATCCCTTTGTCCATGATGTCATTGAACACAAGTCATGGTCAAACGGTCAACTTGTTTTGTTCAATACTTTCTCGATTCCGAATATGTTGATAATCCAAATGACATTGATCCAATCAATTCATTTGAGTCCGGCCGAACATTTCATCAACATCATTCCTACGAGAGGCCCAAGCTTGACATCTCTCCGAAGAGGGACAAATCCATTTAGCTTATTATTCTTCCCTACGTGAATCCGATTATGCCAATCATACCCTTTATAACTTCCCGGTTAAAGGTAGCGTTTGAATATGTCAAACATAATGTTCATCAAGTGGAAGACTATAATAAC
The DNA here is from genome assembly GCA_026119855.1 of Campanula takesimana. NCBI lineage: Eukaryota > Viridiplantae > Streptophyta > Magnoliopsida > Asterales > Campanulaceae > Campanula > Campanula takesimana. The sequence goes on from JAOWBW010000729.1 coordinate 549,038, forward strand.
TTCATGTCTAAGGATTCAAATGACATAACTAATATGAGATATATGTACGACATAGACCATGACATAAATCTCATAGAGCGGGTCATGTCCAGTACCTTGTTCCAAACAAGTACCCATAAATCTAACATGATCATCCCATGATCATTTAGCCTTTATACTAGTGCTTAACAAGTGCTAGGGACGGAGATTATTATAAGTAAACATGAACAACAATAATAATCAAAACATCTCTTTATTGATATGAAATAAATGATAACAATTACAACGTTTATTAAACGTGCCTAGGGCACCACTACCAACACTAAAAGTATAGTATACATTATACAACATCAAGATAAGCAATAAATCAAATGCAAGTAGTAAATCAAACATACGTTATAAGTCATAAAAGAAACAAACATAAATAGATGTTCAAACAAGCATAAAGAGAAGTTCAAACAGAAGGACTCTAAGTCTAAATCCTATAAAATGATAAGCAGTTGTTAGTTTGAAGGAGTTCCTGGTGATTGCTACTCTTATACAAAGTTATGGTGCATGTACATGAGAGAGTCATGGGAGAGGAAGAGTAATAGTCACGCATTAGGTTTTAATTACAATTTAATTGATGGTCAATTGTTGTGCCCGGAGCTAGGCGCACCCAGGCTCCAAAACTGAGCCTCTCTGTGCCTGGAGCTTAGGCGCGCCTTTAATAACTATGGTTAGGGTTTAGCCAAGCGGATTTTGTACGAGCTCTATCCAAGGTATCTTATTCTTCCTCCGTCCCAATTGAATTGGTGGGTATTCCTTTTTTGTTTGTCCCACTTGAAGAGTAAGTTTCCTTTTTTGGACCGTCTTTTTTTTTTTTTTTACCAATTTACTATATTAACCCTCCGTTGAACCCAACTTGAATGAAATGTTCCGTGTTTTGAATTCAAATCTTTGGAGGGCAATTTTAAGAATTAAACAATTGTTAACCATTTTCATTTATTTGCGTGTTTGGTCAAACCCTATCTCTTCAAATGGGATGGGAGGAGTAGTTATTTTTCTAGTTTAACAATGACAATTTACGCGGGAAGAATGACGGATAGAATTTATGGTGGATAAGTGGAAGGAAAGGTGCTCATTCACTTGGACAGTGCTCATTCACTGGGATAGTGATGTGTCCATGACCACTTGAGCAATCTTATTTGAAAAGAAGAACCTTTAGCTTTTAGATGTGGTTTAAGTTAGACAGTACTTCCCTTACAATATCTGAAACCAATGTTTAACTGGAAAAGCGAAAATATCTGCAAAGTTAATTGTTTTTCTTTTTCGACAAGTTGGGTTTCTGATGAGATGTGTGTCTAGAGCTTAGTCTACCTCACCCTCTGGTTAAGAAGTGATCTGGTGAAAGAATAAACAGATTCAACATGGGAACAAGGTCACGGTTACTTGTCTTGTACTCAGTTATATTTTAATCCGCCTTTCAGGGGTGTCGGGGGTTTAAGGTTTTGCTTAAGGTCTTACTAGACTTTGAGGCTGTATGGGCTTGAAGAGCAATTTGGCCAAGTGTGAATTGACAGGGACTATTTTTGGGAGCATCACATATTCCTTAGGTATGCTTCCCTTCGAGGGTGTTATACTAAGGGGTGACTGCTGATTGAGAAAGTTTTCCTGGGCCCAATAGAGAACGTTTTTCAGATGTTTGGATGAATGGAGAGGGGTTATTTTACTTTAGAGGATAGAATTACGCTTACAAGCCTGTCTTTTTAGCACCTTGATTAATTACCTTTCTTTGTTCTAGCTCCTAATGAATATTGCGAATAGGCGTAGGTGCATAATGCATCATTTTATATGGGCAGGGGATGTGAAGATTAATAGGACCATTTAGTGGCGGTCAGTAGTGTATGTCTACCTAATGACATATGAGGGAGTATTGGAATTTGACTTTAAACATTACCTTGTGTAAGTGGCTTTGGTGCTTCCCTTTGAAACTCCACACTCTTTTTCATAGTGTCATTAGGTACAGGTTTGGTCATCAAAGCATGAATGGGACGCTAGCATCTTTCCTCTAGCGTTTGCTTACAAGTAGTGTGGGATCCGGGTCCGGTTCTAGAAGATCATTTGATTAGACTTGGTCCTTTACAGGTTTTCTTGTCCAGGACTATGTAGTCTGTTTATTCATAATGCTTCTGTATCTAGCTTTTCTCGTTCAAGAGGGGGGCTCTACTTACTCGGCATCTTTCTAGAAGTTTAAATGATCGTGAAGGAGGAAAATGGTACTCCTACTTGATGTCCTTTCAGCTCATAGACCTCCTGATAGCCACGACAAGCTGATTTGACTTTCGAAGCATAATCGTTTCTCTTCTAAGCCTATGTTCCTATGTCTTAATCAACCTCTTAATCCCCCCCCCCCTTTTTTTTGTTTTGTATGGGGAAGTCCAAGAATCCTTGAAAAGTGTGGTCTCTGGTGTTGAATCGGTTAAAAACTGATAACCGTTGCCCTTAGTTATGAAAGGCTAGCGCCTCCTTCGCCTTTTTGGCGCCTTTTGAGGTCAGCCACCTTTTGGTATATAGGCGGGTTGTTGTGCGTCTTTAGGCGTTGTTAGGCACAGGCGACGTCTTTCTTAATTATGGCTAGTGGCGTGAGGCGTCCGCCGTTGGCAAAAGGCGTAATAGGCATATGTGTAGTGTTAAATTAGGCCATTTTGTAATTTGGTGTTAATGGTTTAAGTTAAAATAGGCAATTTTGGAAAAAATTGGGGTAAAGATAGCTTCTGGCATGCAAAAGAAAGAAAGAAAACCTTAATTTCTCTTAAGCGAACGGAGGAAACGTGCGACAAATGACGAACGAAGGCAAATAAGTGCCCCAATTTACTCTGGTTTTGTTTGGTATTTACTTTGTTCTCTTCTTATTGCTCTTTGAAGTTTTAGTTATCTCATAGACATTTTTGTTCATCTCTAGGTATGAAATTATAGGTTTGACATTATAGACTTTAATACTACCTCTGTCCCGGAAATGTCGCCGTTTTTCGGACGTTTGTACGAATGAACTTTGAGCAATAATTTTAAGTTAATGTAATCATCCTAATGAAAATTTAAAATTGTTATCAATAATATTTATATTGTTGTATCAATAACAAGATTTATAATTTTATTAGAATAATTAAATCAACTTTAATTTCTTGTTCAAAATTCCTTCTACCAACGTCTGAAAAACGGCGACATTTATTCCGGGACAGCGGGAGTACTATTCTAGTATCATTTCTTACATGCTTTGAAATTTATTTATATTTTTCAGTTTACTACATAGTTAATGATTTGAACATCTTAGTTTATATTGTGTGCCTTTTGTCGTAGAATTCTCACTTTTTGGGTTTCAATTGTGTTAAGTTACTATTTCATGTGGAATTCTGACATTTACTGAATGCATAATACTTGTTTAGAATATGTTTTAATCTTTGTAGTAATATATGTTGCATGTATATACTTTTACTAAAAAAAAAATCTCTATTTTAACGCCTTGCTCGCCTTTTGGCCGCCTTTCAACCGCCTCGTCTTTCGCCTTTTCTAGATTCCTCTCGCCTGCCTCTCGCGTTTCGCCTTTAATAACTATGCCGTTGCCGAAGGCGTAAACCAGTAAACTTGTTAAGGCCCTGTACCCAGTCATTTGTGTGTGTTGTGGACAAAGCTATTCACATGATCAGATGTTTCTTCACTGTGTTGTTGCTTGGTGAATTTGGTGTGAACCTTTAAGGATTTGAACGGAAGTTGAGTTATCCCGTCTTTGATTGAGTGTTTTTTAAGTCATGATCTTTCTGGGGTTTGGTAAGCACAAGGATGCAGTTTGTTTGTGGAGATGTAGGATTTATTGCAATTCTGTGATGCGAACAGATGGAAACCAATGGGAGAATAAATCAACTTTTATCCTTCTCTCTCCTGAAGAAGGAAAAGGTCTAGTTTCTCATTCTTTATGGCTTCATTGTTGGGTTTCTTTAGCGGGTTATCAGTCAGGGATTTGAGTAGGGATGGATAGTTGTGCTGCTTTAGGAATTTTCGCTTGCTTGCTGCTGCTACGTTTTCTTTCTGTTTGGATTAGAATGGTTATGTGTTTACTTTCTTTGTAGGCAGTTTTGCATATTGTATTTCATACCACAGCTTATCCTCTGACTATTAAACTTTTACGTTTTTTTTTTTAAAGAAAAAGAAAAAAGAAAGAACGAAAGAAAGACAAAAAAGAAAAAGAAAACGGAAAATAAAAGAAGAGAAAAACATATAATCCCTCCGTCCCATAACAATGGCTACTAAAATTGAATGCGCGGAAATTAATAAAAAGTGAATATATCAATATAATATTGATAATGGAGTAGGTGTTGTGAGTATGAATAATAAAGTAGAAGGGAGAGTGCGGGGTAGGAAATAGTAAGTGGATTATTGTTGTGAGTGCGCAAGTGGATGCCATTGAATAAAGAAGTATTATCAAGTTTCCTTTTGGGGATAGTAACCTTTATTATGTGACGACCAAAAGGGAAATAAGTAACCTTTATTATGGGACGGAGGGAGTAGTCATAAGGTATAACTAGTTAGAATAAAGTTCAAAATGAAATTCAAGATCCTCCTTGCTCCCTGGTCTGCCACGTTGCAATCTTTGGCTTAAGTTTAATCCTAACATCCTGTAACACCAAAGAACTCTGGAGGGACAGCAGGAAATTAACTCTCCGCTCAGTTTATCATTGAGCAAAGGATGAGAATTCTTTTTATTTGTTGAAAAAGAAATAAGAACTTTATACTTGACTGTTAAGTTTTTTAGGGTTTAGGTTAGAAGATGCTTTCCTGCTTCTTTGTTAAAATTTTTGTTTGTTTTCCTTGAAAGTATTATATTTGAATATACATGCTGCATTTATCCAATTACTTGTGCAAGAGTAAGGAATCTTTTGTTAAAACTTTTTAAAGGGTTTAAGATGTCGCTGTCCTTCTCTGTCCCTCTCTCTCGCGCACTCTCTCTTTCTCTTCATTGCATTTAGTTCTTTGTTGTAGCTGCAGTATGCAGTGTTGGGTAGAAAAAAGTGCTGGAATGAGGGTGTGATTTTGGGTGGTTGTCAGTGATGGGTTTTGCAGCATTATTAATTAACTCCAACTTTTTTTCTGCAGAGGATGCTTGTTGACATGACATTAGAGTTTCAGGGATTGGTTCCGGTCATAGTAGCTTTCGTTAACCGCCTCTTAGGCTGTACTAATCACCGCTGCTTGGGGGAGCGACTACTTCAAACTTTTGATGAGTATTTGCTTCCAAAAGTCCAAATTGACTATAGATTGGGATCTTATTTCCCAATTTTTGAAAAAATTGCAGAGAATGATACAGTTCCACCTGCTGGATTGCTGGACATCCTCACCAAGTTCATGATGATTCTTGTTAAGAAACACGGTCCAGACACAGGATTGAAATCTTGGTCTCATGGAAGTAAAGTTCTCAGCCTCTGTCGAACTATGCTTATGCACCACCATAGCTCTAGATTATTCCTCAGACTTTCTCGTCTCCTTGCATATGCCTGCTTATATTTTCCAGATTTGGAGGTTCGTGATAATGCCAGGTATCATGAAGACACTATTTTTCTGTTTTACTACTCCCTCCGTCCCAAAATGATAGTCCCATTTCCCCTTTTTGTTTGTCCCAGAACGTTAGTCCCATTTCCAAAATTAAGGCTTCAAAATCACTTAATTTCCAAAACTTATAATGTAACCTTAAATTGTTCGAAAAGTCAAACGGGACTGTAGTTTTGGGACGGGGCGAGTACATCTTTTTTTTTTCCACATTAATGTGCTGGGGTTGACCTATTTTCAGTTTCTAAATGGCAGTGTTAACAACAATATAATATCACTTATATGAAGTAGACCATCAAATTTTGCAGGATCTACCTACGGATGCTGATCTGTGTACCTGGAAAAAAGCTTAGGCACTTGTTGAATGCAGGGGATCAGCTTAATGGTATTTCACCGTCTTCTCATTCAAGCGCGTATTTCAATTTACAGTCCCCTCGAGCTTCTCGCGATCTAAAGAAATCTCGGAATATTTCATCTTACATCCACCTTGAACGGTTGGTGCCTCTGTTAGTCAAACAATCTTGGTCCTTATCTCTCCCCACTCTGAGCATTCACGATGGCCAACCAGGTTATTTAGAATCTATCAAGGATAGTGAAAACCCATCTGGGGAAAGTGAGGTCGATAGTGATACTAATCACCAAGTTATATCAGAAGTTCAAGGGATCAATCGCCCTCAGGAGCCACTTCGTGTGATGGATTCGAAGATTTCAGAGATTGTAGGAATACTGAGAATGCATTTTTCATCCATTCCAGATTTCAGACATGTTTCAGGTCTCAAGATTAGACTATTTTGTAGTTTAAGATTCAAATCTGAGCCCTTTAACCAAGTATGGGGAGTCGGGTCAAATTCTAATTTGACCGATGGAGTAGAAGTTCCTCCTGCATTATATGGAACTGTGCTCACCTTCTCTTCTTCAGCACCATATGGGAAAATCCCATCGTATCACATTCCTTTTCTCCTTGGTGAACCTTCTAAAAGTGTTGGTGAACCTTCTAGAAGTGTCGGTGAACCTTCTTCTATTCGCCAAACTAATTCACTAGAAATTGTCTCGCTAGAAAATGGTTCAGGAAAAGAGGAAGAAGAAGAAGAAGACTACAAAGCTCCTGTTTTGGTTGAACTGGAACCAAGAGAACCAATACCCGGTCTGGTCAACGTGTCCATTGAAACAAATGCAGAAAATGGTGAAATCATACGTGGGCCCCTCCAGAGCATCTCTGTGGGGATTGAAGACATGTTCCTCAAAGCTATTGTCCCAGATGACATCCAAGGAGATGCAGTACCTGGTTATTACGTAGACTTGTTCAATGCTTTGTGGGAGGCTTGTGGAAGTTCTTCCAGAACGGGACGGGAAACTTTTCCTTTAAAAGGAGGTAAAGGAGTTGCAGCTATAAATGGTACCCGTTCAGTTAAGTTACTTGAAGTTCCTGCAACTTCTTTGGTTAAAGCTGTTGAACGCCACTTATCAGACTTTGTTGTTAGTGTGATTGGTGATCCACTTGTTAACATGGTCAAGGATGGGGGAATTATCAGAGATGTTATTTGGAAAGGTACGTTTTCAGATTCTAATATTGTTGATGAAAACCCGGACACTAATTTTAGTGAGGGCCCACTTTATCTTAAGTACGGTGAAGAAGAAGATGACGGAGGGAGCATGAGCAAGAAAAACATGGGTTCGTTTCACGTGTTGATATTTCTCCCACCGAGGTTTCATCTTCTTTTTCAAATGGAGGTTAGTGATAATTCTACTCTAGTTCGTATTCGAACTGATCATTGGCCTTGTCTAGCATACATTGATGACTTTTTGGAAGCTTTGTTCTTTGGTTAGAACTATTTCAATTAATTTTTTCATGGTATACTAAAAAGACAACTGGCCTAAATGGTTGTGTTTAGTTGTTTCTTCCAACTACAGGAGTGTGAGTTTTTTGGGCCTCCTCAATAACTAGCTTTGTTGTACATATCTTCTAGAGATGTGCATTCCTTTTGGTGGGCATATTATTTTATTTTACCTGGTAAATGATTTGATGACTTGAACTCTTGAATCCAACTTGAAACTAGTTTGTTGTATAATTTGAGTAGTTCAATCATTTTTTGAAGGGAATGTATGAATGTTATTGAGCTTTTATTTTGTTAAATTGTTGTCGTAACTATTCACCCATTGAGATTGACAATCTAATGATATGATGATTCATGTTAGTCGAGAGTTGACCCCAAAAGGGTTGTGTAAATGCTAGTGTGCGGTGGCGATAATTTGTTTTTAGGCATAAACTAGAGCTCTTATGATCCAGGATTTGCGCAATCGGGCTCCATGACAGTTTCAATGTTACTATACATGATCGCATCGGGTAATTAATCATGTATGCACCTGCATCAAAATCCGGAGCTGCTGTCATCAAATATGTCAAACTCCCTCCGTCTCGGAAAAATAATATTAATTGACATGTTTTTTGGTTAACACAACTTTTTTATTTGATCAATTGGTTAACACAACTTTAAACCTAATACTTTTCGCAATTCTCATTTTAGTTTGTCTCAAAATAATGAAAGTCGCATTTTGAAAAGTAGAACTAAAAAAAAATAGAATACAAAGTGTACTGATCTTCCTAATTTAACCTTTCTTAAAAGAAAGCGCTAAGCATATAATGCACAAGTATGATGAACATAAATTACTATCCTTCGAGGGGAAAACTAGAAGAGTATAAATAACAATTTTAAGAATTTTATTGAGATGGCTCGAATAAAATTAATATTGTCTAAATACATTTGTGTTGATCATAAAAAAGTTAGATAATTTTACGGGAGGGAGGGAGTATATGTCTTCCTTTAAAATGGTCCAAAAGTCATGCTGGTTAAATTTTCTTTAGTTTTACATACTTTTCATTTTAAATTGGTAATAATGACAATGGTCTTAAAAAGGAAAGAGACAAGCACATAGTATATATTCGCACTCTAAGGCCAAAACACATTTTCGTTGAATATTTGAATAATGATGTTATTGTCTAGCATAATTTATTAAATCCGAACGGCATATATTCCTCCAAACAAAACACTGCTCTTCAACATAGGAGTATTTTTTTTTCATGCACGTACGCTCAACCACATATGTTCCAAGTCAAATACTATTTGATATTTTAATTTTTTCATTAAAATTAATTTAAAGCATGTTAGATTAATTTAAGCTATTTATTTATGGGCTAATATTTGCAGTCTCAACATTAATTAGTATTATGAGTTTGAAACTTTTACACTGTTTCACTAATTTAATACTCCCTCTTTCTCAAAATGAGCGTCCATTTTTAGGAAATTTTTGTCCCAAAATGAGTGTCCATTTTGATCATAATTTTGTCCGTAAATGTTTTTCTTTTTCGAATTTTTTTCATCAGTCTCTTTATATTTGCAAAAACTAAATGTTTGTAAAGAAGATTACAAGATTATATATGAATTTTGCCACCAAATTGTACAAAAAGTTATGTCCCTTAAAATAAAATTTAACACTCGTTTAAGGACGGAGGTAGTACTTACTCTCAATTCTCAACTGCTGACAAATTACATAACAGCGTCATACTTCATACCAGGGCGGCATTTCCAAATTCTAACATTTTGGACGGCCTTTTTACCACTTTAATTTTCCACACTCATTGCTTAATATTTATTTCTTTCTCTCTCTCCTTAATGAGAAATATAATCCTTGTTCTTAATCCGCCATCCTTCCGTCCGATTGAAATCTCTATTTTATCATTTAGGTTGTCTCATTGAAAAGTTTACTTTCCTAAAAGTGAAGTTTTATAATACTTTTTTAGGGCCGCAACAATTATTTACTTACTATTTCTTACTTTATTTTCTCTCTTCTTCATACTCACAAAGCCCATTTTCATTACACTATTCCTTAATTCTCATTCCTAAAAAAAAATTGATTTCGATGGGACGGAGTAAGTATATATACAACTATATATATATGTGTGTATATACACACACATATAAATGATATATATATATATATATATATATATAGAGAGAGAGAGAGAGAGAGAGAGAGAGAGAAAGGTGCTCAAATGATAACCAAATAAAATGAGAATCAATGAGAACCATATTCAGCCGTTGGATTAGAAAGGAGTGAGTGGCTCAGATTAGGTAGCTGTGCAATGGTAACATTTTTGCAATTTCTGTGAACTATGAGGTTAGGACATCATTTGACCTTCACTTTTCAGCATCTGCCACATCATCATCCAAATTTCTCTCAAATTTCAAAATTAAATATCTCAATATCTATAAGTAAAAAGAAATCTAAGAACACTGATTTTTTCATGTCGACGAGACGAATCGATTGACATCCCTGAACATAGGGTTTGGAAAAAAATGATAAGTAAAAGTGAAATTCTCAAAATACACTCGAATACCCTTGGATTCAGTAGAGTAAGTATCTACTGAATCCAAGTTCAATGTTGAAACACACATGGATTCAATAGATAATTATCTACTGAATCCAACTGCAATGTTCAAATTAAACATGGATTCAGTAAATAAATATATACTGAATCTTAGATTCAGTAGATGAGTATCCAATGAATCCAAGTTCAATATTGAAACACACATGGATTCAGTAAATAAATATCTAATGAATCCAACTGCAATGTTCAAAATGTACATGGATTTAGTAGATAAATATCTACTGAATCCATGTGCAATTTCATAATATATATGGATTTAGTGTACTGAGTCAAAGGCACTCACTTACGGAGTAAATTACAAAAATGCCACCACTTTTCAAGGCGTTTACTTACGACGTAAATTACAAAAATGCCACAACGCTTGTTTTACATTACTACCCTCTATGTCCACAAAAACAAAAACGAACAAATAATTACAACAATACCACCGCCACATGTTTTAATTAAAGTCTAATCTAAAATATTTATTATTTTCTAATCTAACGGCTGTAATTGGTTCATATGGTTCTTATTTTATTTGGTTCTCATTGGTGTATGATCCTATTATTTTCTTTTTCATATATATATATATATATATATATATATATATATATATATATATAGGTACGTAGGTGCTCAAATGAGAACCTAAATATCGTGAGAACCGTGAGAACTTAATGTATCCAATGATATATCAAAGTGAACATTGGATACATTAGTTTTTACCTAATGTATCCAAGTAATGTATCAAATGATGTATCCAATGATGTATCCAAGTGAACCATTGGATACATTAGTTTTTTACTTAATGTATCCAAGTTCTCACGGTTCTCACGATATTTAGGTTCTCACAGGAGAACGACCCTATATATATATATATATATATATATATATATATATATATATATATATATATACTCCTTCCGTCCCAGCTCATGTAGGACTTCTTTCCCTTTTACGACGTCCCAAAAACAAATGAGACTGCCCAAAATAGAGATGTTCTAATATATTTATGTTCAACCAATCTCACCATTTAAACCACTCATTCTCTCTATTCATTTTCTACCACTCAATTTATTCAACCAACACTACTATTTACCTCACTCATTCTCTCTCTTCATTTTCTACCACACATACACTACTTTTCTCTTAATTATTGTACACACTCGTCTAGTCCAAGTTGTGCTGGGACGGAGGGGATTATATATAATATGTAACGACCCCAAAACCCGACCCTATTTTTAAAAATAAATAAAACTTGTGTGTGTATTTTGTGTTGCATATTATTTCATGCTTAGTATTATTTGCTTGATTATTTGTGTTAGTTTTAAATTGTTAGATTAATAAGTTAAGGAAGTAAATTGATTAAGTTGAAGCTTTAGGGGACTTGGTGGAAATTTTAGTTTAGGGGTTTATGTGTTTAAAGTTAAAGTGGAGGGGCTTAAGTGAAAATGGTAAATATCAAAAGTCACTCTTATCCCTCCCATCTCTCTCTGCGAATTACACATACACACACAAACACTATACTTTCCCAATTTGGTGTTCTCTTTCAGAAAAGAAGAAGGTAAGGGTTTCATTATATTTTGATTTTATTCCTTATCAATTAATCTTCCGTTCTAAAATTCGACTTCACCTAAATGTTCAGGGTGTTGAGTAGACCGTTTATAGCCGATTAGAAAATAGTTTCATCTATACTTTCCCTGTAATAGGTAAGTTACTATTCCCCCTTTTATCTTTAAAATGTTCATATACATATTATATGGTACTTGGTTTGGTGAATGTTGCTTTGTGATGTGTATTGGTGAAAGTTTATGTTGGTGTTGTAAAGAAACTATTTTTGTATTGTTAAACTCAGTTGTGTTGAATCCTATTGAGTAAGATAGAAGTTGGGGTAGTACTTTTGAGACGGTGGAACGGAGGGAGTATAAAAGAAATCAGTTTTGGCCTTCGAGGTATGTTGGGCGGCCGCCCAAAAAGGGCGTGCGGCCGCACATCTTTCTGGAAGGTTTTGGTCATGTTCAGTTTGGTTTTGGGCGGCCGCACAGTCTGGTGTGGGCGACCGCCCATGTTGCTAAAAAAATGAGATGTTCCAATTCAATTGATTTGTAGGTCAATCTTGGTCTAGGTCTTAGGTGATATCCTAGGATACCTAGAGGGTTATTGTGGAACACCAAAGTGGTAGAATTGGTCTATTGTGATCGAGTTTGAAATGATGTAATCGTTAGGTTCAATTTGGTGTTGTACATCTTATTGATGCCTTTGTCGAGATTCCTACTTTAAAATCCCTTGTGTGAGAAATGTGTTTAACGTACTTGGTTGTTGAGCTCTTTATGGGCAGTTTATCATCTTTATGATGTACTTAGTATGGTTCTCTATTTTGGAATCATACACCGATTGTGCAATAGTTAAAAGTCCAGCTGGTTTTACTTGGTTGAGTCGGGCAGTGATGAATATTATCATGACACTCGAGCCAAGTTCATTATAATGTTTGTCACTGGTAACCCTTTTTTCCCCTTCCTGATTGTGTGGTTGGGATGAGCTAGCTCCCTTGTGTGAGTATTATAGCTTCACGTTTTAGGGTTATGACTTTGTGTCATTTTCCCACCGTTGTTCTTGTTGTTGTTTGGTTCCGGAACCCCTGCTTCAGCTCTTTGATGCTGCTCGGTTGATACTGCTCATATTATTGTATCCTTTAGGATTGAACCTTGGCTCAGTATCCTTTGTAAGATGTTTATTTCAGTCTAATGTGCTGTATGATGAGTTGGTCGTTATTTCCAACCGGTATGGGACGGTTGGCGATAGGGAGCCTCTCATGTTATGTGCTATGTGATTGTGTATTGATAATGCTCATTTGAAATTATCATGTGTAGCATGTCATGTAGTTGCATATTAGTAACTTGCTGAGATTTATCTCACCCCGTTCCTTGTTTATTTGTTTTCCTTAGATAAGGGCAAGCCAGGGGCTAGGTCACGTTGAGCACGGGGAGGACGTCGTGTTTGGTAAGCTATTTTGGGCAGGAGATGTTTTTGGGTTGCATTATGTAAATGTAAAACCTTTGGGGTAGTATACCCGAGACTTTATCGTCATATCACCATTTTGGTACACTTCTAGTGTTTGTAACTATTGTAAGTAAAGTGTGTGAGCTTTTAAGGCTTTGTATAAAGAGTTGTGTATAGTTTGAATTGTGGTTTTGGAAGTTTTTAAAGTGTATCAAGTTTTGGTATAATGAATAATTAAGAAAGGACATTTCGAAAATAAAATGTGAATTATGACGTCTTCCGTGCGTGTCCCGATCGTGGGGGCCAAGTAGGACCCCAGGTCGGGGCGCGAAAGTTGGTATCAGAGCCTAGGTTGTAGATGGTCTAGAATTATTACGTGACCTAGGAGGGTAGTTGTGTGTAGAGTGAGTAAAGTTGAGTGTTTTATGCAGGTACTCAGTTAAAATGGTGAGAACTGATGATGATCCGGAAAATGTGAGGGATGAGACTCGGAATATGTTTCAAGGAATGTTTGAGGCAGCGATAAAAGCTATAAATGATCAGAGACAGGGAGGAGATCAAGCACCTCCGAGGTATGGACTTGAACAGTTTCTGAAGATGAAACCAATTGGTTATGATGGTGAAACGGATGTGACTAAAGTCGAAAGATGTATTGAAGCAATGGAGAAGATATTTGATGTTTTGAGATGTCTTGATGAAGATCGAGTTAGATTTGCTACTTATAAATTGACTGGGGCTGCAGAACATTGGTGGAAAGCGTTAAAGACTAGTTGGGATGATGCTCACGTGCCTTATACTTGAGAGAATTTTCTAAAGAAGTTCAAGGATCATTTCATTCCTAGTGTGGATCAAGATAGAAAGGAGGTGGAATTTCTTAATCTGGAACAAAATGCCATGTCAGTGGGTCAGTATGCGGCTAAGTTCACCGATCTATCCAGGTATTGTACTCATTTAGTTGCAACGAAAGAGAGGAAAGCGACAAGGTTTGTTAAAGGATTAAAGACAGTGATTCGAACTCAGTTAGTATTTCATAAACTTGAAGAATTACAGGATGCGGTAGATCGTGCTTATCAAGTGGAATATGTATTGAGGAGCATAAGAGGAAAACTGAAATGTTGAATGTTGGAAGGCAAGGAGGTCAAGGAAGATCACAACAACGTGGGGAGAGTAGAGGAGGATAGGGAATGCCATCTGTTAGTACCCGACCTGAAAATGAGTTTATTAGGGCTTTCCCAAATATACAAGGACTTTATAGGAATTAGAAACCTTGCAAAGACTTGTCCCGGATTCCCAAAAATAGCTCAATGTTCTAGAAAACATTAAATATGGACATTTAGGGTTGCCTTGTATGAACAGTAAAACCCTAGCTTGAATTTCAAGTCAGCGCGCAACGATGGCCACGCGGCCACTTTCGCCGCCGCCCTCAATATTGGCCACGCGGCCACATCCGCCCCGGATGATCTGGACCATCAGATCTTCCCCTCAGTTTAGTATATAAACCAATCTCATGCTATTGGTTTAGGGGGATCCGAATTTGAGAGTTCTTAAACACAATTTTGCTCTCTAATTAGCATTCAAACCTCCAAGAAGATCAAGGTTTATTTCTTGCCAACATAGGTAAGTTTTCTAACTTATTTCTTCACGTTCTTGCATTATTTCTAATGTAGATCTTTAATATTCATGTTATTGTATGTTTATTCATAGTTTCTTCATATGCTTCGCATGTTCATTCATATGTTCATATATGTTCTTCATATGTTCATCGTGTTCATAGATTAAAACCTTATTTATGCTATATTTAGGGTTGCGATCTTCATGTTTGCATGTTATTTCATAGCCGATGATGATCTAGGGTTCATCGACCCAAGGATGATCTAGGAACTACTTCTAAACCCTAAACTTTAGGTAATTCCCCCTCATTATGCATGATCCCGATCCTTCTGCCTATTCTAAATTCTTCTCGAACTACGCTGACCTGAGCTTCTCACATTGAGAGGAACGTAGGCAATCTTCGGATCCGGTCTCAAACACTAACACACTACTAACACATTCATCATGATAGAAAGACCGATCAATTCGGGCAATAGGAGTGATAACGTCCAATATTCGTCTCTTGTTGTAATTTGACCCCCGAACCCATTAAACATGCTTTTTCTCAATGTTTTGGCTATAACTAAAACGGCGTGGCGACTCTCATAATTTTAATGTTGCTATGAATATTCCGAATTTCAAACACACGTATTCACAGTGGCGACTCCGCTGGGGACTGCTTTGAAACTTTTTCAAACTTAGTGGGTCTAACTTTCGTCACATCATGATGCTTGCCATGTTTACACATGCACACACTTTCCATGTTTACACATGCACACACCTGCCATGTTTACACATGCACACACTTGCCATGTTTACACGTGCACCTCACACACACTTGCCATGTTTACACGTGCACCTCACACACACTTGCCATGTTTACACATGCACCTCACACACACTTGCCATGTTTACACATGCACCCTACACACACTTGCCATGTTTACACATGCACATACTTGCCATGTTTATACATGCACCTCACATACTTGCCATGTTTACACATGCACCCCGCCATGTTAATACTTGTACCTTGTATTTCTGTACCCTTGTTATTTTCATCTTAGTATTAGGGTCACACAAAACCTTGCTATGCTCCCTTGTACATTCTTCTTCCCTCTCTCTTGCATTGCATTGAATCATTCAAACATTCAAAGCTTCCCTCTTTTCTCCCTAAAAAGAATTAGCTTCTTGCCACACACTACCACTAGTCCGTGTCTGCACTGCACAGGTCCCCATTACCCGGAGTATTCGATGTGCAGAAATTTGTGCGCTACTGCCGCCCTCTTTTCGAGTCACTCGTCTACTCCACTCACCGTGTACGTTCCGCGAGCGGTGGGAACCTTTTACCTAACCCATGTCAACCCACACATAGAGATTAGGACACTCCTCGGACCACCCATTTAGGATGTAAATAAATGCAAAACTTTTCGCAAAATAAAATGTGCATTGCATCTAGGCGACCTCTAAGGTCCATCGCTCACCCCGTGAGCCATCTATCAAAATTCCTCATCTTGGCCTATCATCTCGGCCCGCTTTGGCCAAAATCCCACCATCCTTTGGCCTCTTAGGACAATCTTATCTACCTTTGACCTCCTAGGTCAACCTTTGACCGCCTAGGTCAACCTTCCCAACCTTTGACCTCCTAGGTCAACCTTATCTACCTTTGACCTCCTAGGTCAACCTTTGACCCCCTAGGTCAACCTTACCACCCTTCGACCTCTTAGGTCAACCCTTGACCTCCTAGGTCAACCTTATCACCTCTGACCCCCTAGGTCAAACTTTATCATCTTTAACCTCTTAGGTCTACCCTTAGACCTCCTAGGTCAACCTTATCTACCTTTGACCTCCTAGGTCAACCTTTAACCGCCTAGGTCAACCTTACCAGCCTTTGACCTCTTAGGCCAACCTTTGACCCCCTAGGTCAATCTTATCCGTTTAAGTCAACCTTTGACCCCATAGGTCAATCTTATCCGTTTAAGTCAACCTTTGACCCCCTAGGTCAACCTTACCAACCTTTGACCTATTAGGTCTACCCTTGACCCCCTAGGTCAACTTTATCAACCTCCGACCTCTTAGGTCAACCCTTGACCTCCTAGGTCAACCCTATCACCTTCGACCTCTTAGGTCACCCCTCGACCTCTTAGGTCAACCTTTGACCCCTTAGGTCAACCTCATCCGCCTTTGACCTCTTAGGTCAACCTTTGACCCCATAGGTCATTCTCATCCGCCTTTGACCTCTTAGGTCTACCCTTGACCCCCTAGGTCAACTTTATCAACCTCCGACCTCTTAGGTCAACCCTTGACCTCCTAGGTCAACCTTATCACCTTCGACCTCTTAGGTCACCCCTCGACCTCTTAGGTCAACCTTTGACCCCTTAGGTCAACCTCATCCGCCTTTGACCTCGTAGGTCAACCTTTGACCCCATAGGTCATTCTCATCTGCCTTGACCCCATAGGTCAAACCTTGGACCCCTTAGGTCAACTTTATCACCCCTCGATCTCTTAGGTCAACCTTTGACCACTTAGGTCAACCTTATCCACCTCTGACCTCTGAGGTCAACCTTTGACTCCCTAAGTCAACCCAATCACATTTCGACTTCTTAAGTCAACCTTTGACCCTTAGGTCAACCTTATCCGCTATTGACCTCTTAGGTCAATCTTTGGTCCCATAGGTGAACTCAATTACCGTTGTCCATACCAACCTAGGTCAACCCGTCTCGACCCGTTTAGGTCCACACACCATCCTTGACCCATCTAGGTCAACTCGTCCGTCTTAGGTTAAAACTATCCCTTTACCTTTGACCCATCTAGGTCAATCCCTGGCCCGCTTAAGTCGACTTGCCCGTCTTGAATCTATCTACCGACCTCCCTAGGTCAACCAACCCGAATAGGTCAGCCTGCCCATGTTTAACCCGTATAGGTCAACCATTTAGGTCAACCAACTCATATTCGACCCGCTTAGGTCAAACCATGTCTATCCCGCTTAGATCATCCCATAGGCAACCCGCTACAACCCGCTATCTTGATTCATTCACCATATAGGTCAATCCAACCCTTCTCATTTAGGTCGACCTATCCATTACCCATCTAGGTCAACCCACCATTATCATCGCATTCTAGCTTGAACCACTTCTTGTCTGAAACTTTAGGTCAAACCTTAGGTCAAATTTAGGTCAAACCATAAGTCAAACCATACCTGACTCAATCAAAACCAACTCCTATAGGTCTTCCTCACCCATGCTTGACCAAGGACCGAGTCATCTCCGACTTTTGACCTCAAGATCGCTCTTTATCTTAAAAAGACTCTATCAAATTGACCCCTATGGTCACCTCTCACCTCTTTTTTTAAAAAAGGTCTAACTTGATTCGAACTACGGCGACCTGAGCCTCTTATTGTGTGGGACCTCTCCCTCATGATAAGGGGAACGTAGGCAACTTCGGCCCGGTCAAACTTTCAATTTTTTACCAAAATGCATTTCAAAAATGTGGAGACCGACTCTTTTCCAAAAAATGATTTTTATAACGATGCCTTATCATTAAATACGAATCTAATTTAATTCAACTAAGAGGCTTAACTCTTTCATGACTAGAGTTCTGCATCATGTCGGCTGCAAGGAACATTGAAGTTGCAACTGAAGCTGCTACCCAAGATCCCGAGACAATCCTCTACACCGGTACTGCTCTCAGTAAGCAAGCATCCCACTTCGAAGCCATCCTCGATGAACAAGCAACCCACTTTAAGGCCATTCTCAATGAGCAAGAAACACACTTTCAGAAGGAGATGCATAAGACCCTAAGAGATATCAAGAGGCGCCATTTGTCTGACATTCGTGGCGTTTATGATTACCTCAGTCGAATTCTCCCTCTTGCTCAATGTCAACACCCGTACGCTCCTCAAATGTACGGGCCGCCACAGACTGTCCCCGTCGGGATGCCCCCTATGACTACTCATCAACAAGGGGTGCTGGTACCTAAATTACCCTCAAAGACAGTTCGTGAAAGGAAGGACGAGCGCGAATTCGACGACTTGGGCAAACTCTTCAAAAGTCTAGTTCAAGCCGGCAAGTTGTCTCCTTTGTTCAATTATGAACCAAGTAGGGTGAAGCAAGGCTTGGATCCCTCCAAACACTGCCAATACCACCAGTACATTGGACATGACACCGAAGATTGCCTCCAATTGAGGAGAAAGATTCAAAGCCTCATTAACAGCGGAGTCATCACCCGCCAACGGAATACATGGGCATGGGCAAAAGAGGAAATTGGGGCTACCTCCTTTAAATAAAAGAAAAGAAAAGGGTCATTCAGTCTTCGTAGGTTCTAGAGTGTCCTTAGTAAAAAGTCCACCTTGGACGATTTTTGTTTCTTTAAGTAAAAGTCCACCCCGGATTAGTCATTTTTCTTTCAAATAATAAAAGAGTCTTTATTTCTTTTCTCTCTAGACTTGAGACATAATCTTGCACAAATCAATTCCATGAAAATTGTCTTATTCACCATTTTCGCTTGATTGCTATATCTTTATATGATGAATTAATCTTAATCTTACTCATTAATGGCGACTCATTAAAAGGTAAATGGACCCACAAACCATTCACATAATTAAGTAAACGATTAATCTTAAAATAACAAATGCTTCGATCAATTGGGATGAACGAATCACTTTCTCTTCTCTCTACATTCTACCCCCATACACTCTCTATATACACTTCCCCCTGTGTACACCCTCCATATACCTATCCATATAATACCCGCTATACACTCACCCCGTGTACATTCTTCACGAACACTCTCTCCATACACCTTCTCCCATACACCTCCCGTCTCACCATTAAACCCCTTTTCCACACGGTCATGCAAAGAAATAGACTGCGGTTGCTCATCATCAGGCACCCATGCTGCCACGATTCAAGAGGGATGTTTCTCCCATTCATGAGTATTACATGCCGATACACTGAGGTTGTCTGCATTCCATCGCAAATGCCAAGTGCACGAAGTTTTTTATACCGTTCATGGGTGCCACGTGACGATCCGATGGAGATCCGTCGATGAAGGACAAGGGGCTACGATGCCCGCTGCCAGCAAAAAGCCGCTTGAACTATAAGGAAGCTACTTCGCAATCAACAAATGCGAAAACGAACCAGGGGCTCGTCTTGCCCAACGTTTCATGTACAAATATAAAATGAAAGCTCGCTAGGTCGAACCCAAAAAGGCGACCCAGGCAAAAATTAGAGCATTGCACAAAAAGAAGCCCGCTAGGTTGAAAACCCGAAAGGGCGGCCTAGGCAAAAAAAAAGGGTGTGCACAAAAAAAAAATAAAAAAAATAAAATAAATAAATAAAGAAAAATAGAAGGGGCTATCACCACAGAATATTTTCACTTCAAATGTTCCATTTTTCTTTCTTTCCCTACTAAGAAGATTAACACGGCAGCAGCAACCCATGACAACTACGATGGAGCAATCCACTGCAACAACTACAAATGAGTAATCCACCGCAATGAGCTACAAAGAACAACTCACCTCAAACGAACCTCACACCCCTAAACTCAAAACCCAACTTCATCGTCAACCGGGAAATCACTCAAAGCTAAACATAACCTACCTTGGGTCAACTTTCTTTCTTTTCTTTCCTCCCACACATACCCACTGAAACCCGACACCATCGTCAAGCGGGTCATCCCCGAACTACGCGGACCTGAGCTCCTCACCTTGAGGAGAACCTAGGCAACCTCCCGGTTCGGTCCAAAATATACACAACCCACCTCGAGCCAATTTTCTTTCTCTTCTCTCTTCCCCCATATTTCTACTCCTGACTTCTTCACTCACAATTGATCAAAACATTTATTAATTTGAGGCTACTTGTTTACTAATTAACCATAACTCATCAACTAATCAACGAGGTCCATTCTCGAGCAATCAAATGAGAATCCTGAATAAAACAATTTTCAAATGTCTCGACAAGTCTTCTGTTCTACAATCTAGGAAAGAGCTAAACACTTACTTTCTGTCAAGCAGGGCTTCCTTCCTTTTATATACACTCAATTGCCCGAAGAGTCAAAATGCGAGTACTATCTCTCTCTCCCTCTCACTATCACCAAAATGCTCTCGCATGTTTAAACAATTATTTTTCCTTTTTTGAGTCGACTGAATGATTTTCAAAAAAAAAAAAAAAAAAAAAAAAAAAAGGAGATGACGCAAAAGAGATGCCCGCTAGATTGAAAACCCGAAAGGGCGGTTTAGGCAGAAAAAAGGGTGCGTCTTAAAGGAGGTAGGATACCCCGTTCTACACCCTTATCGAACTGGGGCTTCCCCAACAGAAAGGGTCGACTATGTGGTTTCCCAGAGAATACCGAGGCGTCAACAAGGATACACTTAGAAGAAGGGCACCCCTCATCGTCAAACTCGGCACGCGACGACCTATTTGGATTGATTAGAATCATAATTAATTATAAGGCATCTGTATAAGATCATAACACTTTCATAAAGTTTTCTCCTCCCCGACACTTTGTTTATAAACCCGCACGCTCGGTCTCCACAAAATTGTAAAAACATCCTCGATCCATCTGAGACCCATCTCCGTGATTCTTGAGTTGACTCGGTCCTTCACCCTATTTCCTACACAATAGGATACCCTTAGGTCCCAACCTACCTGGTTCAAAACCTTAGGTCCCAAGCCTACCCGGTCAGTCTTGCCTAAGTTACACTATAAACTCTCTAGGTCCCGAGCCTACCCGATCGGTCTTACCTAGGTCCCAAACCTACCCGGTGAGTCTTACCTACATTACATCATAACCTCTTAGCTCGACCTTCCGCAAGTTCGTAGCATGACCCCTTCGGCCTCAAACCGGTTCTACCCAAAACTTCAGACCTTAAACCAGTTAACCAAAGCCAAATCCTTAGGGTGACCCATTAGGTCCCAAACCTACCGGTCCCGAGCCTACCCGATCTCCTACATCTTAAACCTACCAACACATACTCGTCCTTACCTTGTCTAAGCATAGCTCTCTTATCCTCCTCGGTCCAACTTCTAAGGTCCACCCATAGTCTAACCTGTGGAGCGAGCCCTGAGGGCCCAAGACCATTCGAGTCTACCAAACACCTACCTTTTAGGTCTCTAGAATATCTGATCCATACCTTAGGCCTCAACCCCTAAACCTTTAAGTCACAAGACTTTCTACCCTTTAGGTCTCTCACCTTACATCTCCACCCTTTGGACTCTGTAATTCCCAAGCCTACTTGGTCCGACTAAAAGCGACAACATCTACGTCTCCCGACTCCCGTCATGTCCAAGCCATGACCCTACCACTCTTAAACCTACCAAGTACCAACCTAGTGTCACCCATTAGCCTCAAAAGACTTCCTAGTCTGACCTTCAACCCCTTAAGGACTCTAACCTACTTAATCCAAGCCGAGTCCAAACCTCGCCACCTACAAGGTCCACCCTTGAACTCCATGGATCTCAAACATCGCTCCCCCAACGAGTCCAAATCTCAAACCTTGCTCAAGTACATAGGATCTCCTGTGCACCACGCCATACCATAGGGATCTCAATACCCATCAGGTTAAAACCCATGTCCTTAAACACCTTTGGTCCCATCCCTAACCTACCTTCGAAATTGCCAAACGAGCTTAGTCACACGCATGACCTCTAAGGCAAAATTAAGTCCTAAGCATACCCAATCCTGTTAGGCACACTATTGTACTCAAAGCAAAGTCTTGGACACTCGATCCATTTACCTAAAGCGCCAACATGGTCATATATCCAAAACCATTTCCCGCACTTATGGTTCGCACCTAGCCTAAACTTTCAAACGTTCTAGGATCCAAGCCCGACATGCGTATTAGGTACTAGGATCATCCAATCCCAATCCGTTGCTCCTTGGCCGACCTCAAGCCTGCTTGGTCCTAACCCATAACGCGGTTTCTCTAGGACAAAAGACTTACCCGCTTGAAAGCCTTATGTCCCAACGCTACCCTGCCTAGCCTTCGATCTCCTAGATCTCACGCCTACCATTCCATTAGGCCCGGTCTCCTCAACACATGTCTGAGTCTTACCCTAGCTAAACCCTAGAACTTTAGCCTAGGTCTAATCTATCGAGCCTATCCATCCACGAGGTATCAAGCTCATTTGCCCCAAACCGCAACACTCTTAGACCTCAAACTTGCTCGGTCTAAACCAAGACAAACCTTCAAATGCTTTCGGTCTCCAAACCCTAGCCTTAAACCTAGGTAAACACATTATCTAAACCCTAGCCTCAAGCCTAGGTAGTCATATCATTCTCTCTGAACCCTAGCCTCAAGCCTAGGTAATTACATCCTTCCTAAACCCTAGCCCCGAGCCTAGGTAGTTACATCCCTTCCAAACCCTACCTTAGAGCCTAGGTATTTACACCCTTCCTAAACCCTAGCCTTGATCCTAGGTAGTCACATATCCTCTCTAAACCCTAGCCTCGAGCCTAGGTAGTCATATCATTCTCTCTGAACTCTAGCCTCAAGCCTAGGTAATTACATCCTTTCAAACCCTAGCCTAAAGCCTAGGAAGTTACATCCTTCTTAAACCCTAGCCTTGATCCTAGGTAGTTACACCCTTCCTAAACCCTAGCCTTGATCCTAGGTAGTCACATATCCTATCTAAACCCTATCCTTAAGCCTAGGTAATTACATCCTTTCAAACCCTAGCCTAAAGCCTAGGAAGTTACATCCTTCTTAAACCTAGCCTTGATCCTAGGTAGTTACACCCTTCCTAAACCCTAGCCTTGATCCTAGGTAGTCACATATCCAATCTAAACCCTATCCTTAAGCCTAGGAAAACCACAACATCCCCTTTAACCCTAGCCCAAATTCTAAGGAATTTCCAAAGCCCCGTATGCAACATCATTTCCAAATTCCCGAAACCCTAGTCTCGAAACCTAGGAAATTTACAATCTCAATTCTCCGTTTTATTGAACCCTAGTCCAAAACCTAGGATATAATGCCCTGTCCAAAACTCAATCAACCCTAGCCTCAAGCTTAGGTAGTCGCACCCTTTCCAAACCCTAGCCTCGAGCCTAGGTAGCCGCATTCGCTTTAAACCCTAGCCTCGAGCCTAGGTAGTCGCATTCGATCTAAACCCTAGCCTCAAGCCTAGGTAGTCGCACTCTTTCTAAAGCCCTAGTCTCAAGGCTAGGTAGAAATTATCCTCTTTAAACTCTATCATCAAGCCTAGGGTTCAACATTCCCTTCAAACCCCAGTCCTATACCTAGGAAACTCCTTCACCTTAGTCTCAAGCCTAGGAAGTCACAACCCTTTCAACTCCCAGCCTTGGGTCTAAAGCCAACGCCTTTGCAACCTCTGAACCTACCACAACTCCAAGCCCTAGCCGCGAAGCCTAGGATATTTCTAAACCCTAGTCCCAAACCTAGGAGAGTCATGGTCCTTAAACACCAGTTTCCAAACCCTTGTTCGAAACCCTAACATCTAGGAAGTTCCCAAACCTCAACCTCTCCAAACCCTAGCCCCAAACCTAGGAATCTGCATTCTCTCCAAACCCTAGTCTCAAGCCTAGGAAGCACCATCCCCTTTTACCCTAGCCCAAGTTCTAGGGAATTTCTAAAACCCTGTGTGCAACATCCTTTCCAAATTCTCGAAACCCTAGTCTCGAAACCTAGGAAATTTATAATCTCAATCCCCCGCTAGTCTTATGCCTAGGATACAATAGCCTTTCCATATTCTCTCCGAACCCTAGCCTCGAGCCTAGGCAGTCGCATTCTCTCCAAACCCTAGCCCGTAAGCCTAGGAAACCCACATTGTATCCAAGACACAATCTCAAGTCTAAACAACCATAACATCTTTTGCATCCTTATCTAAGAGGCTACCCATCCCCTTTCCTTAGAAGCCTTAGGTCCTACCCTAAGCAACCAAGCAAAATGTCCCTTACCTAATACCTTCATCTTAATGGTTCGTAGCCTCATATTATGTATTCCTCCTAATTTAGGGTAAGCGGATCCCAAACATTACGCTTTCCGTGGTCGTCCTTTGCTCACCAAAGAGTCCTTTACCTTGGCGACTCCCCGAGAGTCCATCACCTTTGCGACTCCCCAAGAGTCCATCACTTCTGCGATTCCCCGAGAGTCTATCACCTTTGTGACTCCCCAAGAGTTCATCCCGTTTGCGACTTCATAACAATCCATCATCTTTGCCTCCAGATGCAAAATTTCAGTTTTACCCCTAGTACATTCCCCTTTGATTCATTTTAGGTGCCCTTAGCGCTGTTTTGACTGATATTCGACACCTTTGGGAACGGAAAGCCCCTTAAAATTTCCATTCTTCACCAAATGTTTGCTTAGGATTCGTATGGTTGTAAAGACTTCGGCGCCTCTATGACATATGCATCCTAGATCGATCGCAATGGGCAGAAGCCTCAGCGTTTCTGTTTGCGAGAGATCCAACATCTATTATTTTAGCACTTCCTAATATTTGCTTAGGATTCGTATGGTTGTAGAGACTTCGGCGCCTCTATGACATACGCATCCTAGATCGATCGCGATGGGCAGAAGCCTCGGCGTTTCTGTTTGCGAGAGATCCATCATCTATTATTTTAGCAGTTCCTAATATTTGCTTAGGATTCGTATGGTTGTAGAGACTTCGGCGCCTCTATGACATATGCATCCTAGATCGATCGCGATGGGCAGAAGCCTCGGTGTTTCTATTTGCGAGAGATCCAGCATCTATTATTTTAACACCTCCTAATATTTGCTTAGGATTCGTATGGTTGTAGAGACTTAGGATTCGTATGGTTGTAGAGACTTCGGCGCCTCTATGACATACGCATCCTAGATCGATCGCAATGGGCAGAAGCCTCGGCGTTTCTGTTTGCGAGAGATCCAGCATCTATTATTTTAGCACCTCCTAATATTTGCTTAGGATTCGTATGGTTGAAGAGACTTCGGCGCCTCTATGACATACGCATCCAAGATCGATCGCGATGGGCAGAAGCCTCGGCGTTTCTGTTTGCGAGAGATCCAGCATCTATTATTTTAGCACTTCCTAATATTTGCTTAGGATTCGTATGGTTGTAGAGACTTCGGCGCCTCTATGACATACGCATCCTAGATCGATCGTGATGGGCAGAAGCCTCGGCGTTTCTGTTTGCGAGCGATCCAGCATCTATTTTAGGATTCGTATGATTGTAGAGACTTCGGCGCCTCTATGACATATGCATCCTAGATCAATCGTGGTTGACAGAAGCCTCGGCGTTTCTGTTCGCGAGAGATCCATCATCTATTACTTTAGCGCGATCGGCAGGAACCCCGACGATCCTGATTGCGTTTACCATTCCATCTTGGGATTATTTAGACAACGTAGTCTTTAATTTTCCCAAATAACTTCATTGCTTACGAATGTTCGTTCTTCATACAAGATAGTATCCGTAGGTTTATTATCCACAGTAGAAGTTCGATGTCTCTTCTTTCCCAATGTCTCTGAACTACGACCGGCTTGATTCCTCGGAGGATACGTAGGAAACCTGAAAAGGTTCAGCCACCCGACCGACGCGGTCATCTCTCATCCCCAGCAGGTGCATTTTCCCCATCAGATTTGAACTACGTTTGGCTTGATTCCCCCGCGGATACGTAGGTCGCCTGTCAAGGTCCAGCCGTTCCCTTACCTTTCATCTGTTTTGAAACTCATGTTTCAGACGGATCCTTCTCTTATCGTCGACCCCACATTGCCTTGCAAGAAGCGTCGCCGAGGGGCTACTGTTAGTACCCGACCTGAAAATGAGTTTATTAGGGCTTTCCCAAATATACAAGGACTTTATAGGAATTAGAAACCTTGCAAAGACTTGTCCTGGATTCCCAAAAATAGCTCAATGTTCTAGAAAACATTAAATATGGACATTTAGGGTTGCCTTGTATGAACAGTAAAACCCTAGCTTGAATTTCAAGTCAGCGCGCAACGATGGCCACGCGGCCACTTTCGCCGCCGCCCTCAATATTGGCCACGCGGCCACTTTCGCCGCCGCCCTCAATATTGGCCACGCGGCCACATCCGCCCCGGATGATCTGGACCATCAGATCTTCCCCTCAGTTTACTATATAAACCAATCTCATGCTATTGGTTTAGGGGGGATCCGAATTTGAGAGTTCTTAAACACAATTTTGCTCTCTAATTAGCATTCAAACCTCCAAGAAGATCAAAGTTTATTTCTTGCCAACATAGGTAAGTTTTCTAACTTATTTCTTCACGTTCTTGCATTATTTCTAATGTAGATCTTTAATATTCATGTTATTGCATGTTTATTCATAGTTTCTTCATATGCTTCGCATGTTCATTCATATGTTCATATATGTTCTTCATATGTTCATCGTATTCATAGATTAAAACCTTATTTATGCTATATTTAGGGTTGCGATCTTCATGTTTGCATGTTATTTCATAGCCGATGATGATCTAGGGTTCATCGACCCAAGGATGATCTAGGAACTACTTCTAAACCCTAAACTTTAGGTAATTCCCCCTCATTATGCATGATCCCGATCCTTCTGCCTATTCTAAATTCTTCTCGAACTACGCTGACCTGAGCTTCTCACATTGAGTGGAACGTAGGCAATCTTCGGATCCGGTCTCAAACACTAACACACTACTAACACATTCATCATGATAGAAAGACCGACCAATTCGGGCAATAGGAGTGATAACGTCCAATATTCTTCTCTTGTTGTAATTTGACCCCCGAAACCATTAAACATGCTTTTTCTCAATGTTTTGGCTATAACTAAAACGGCGTGGCGACTCTCATAATTTTAATGTTGCTATGAATATTCCCAATTTCAAACACACGTATTCACACCATCACAGTTTAGAGGACAACCACATGTGCAACCAAATGTTAGAAGTCAAGGTAGTACTTCAGGGAATCAGAATAAGATGATATGTACTTATTGTCAGAAGGCAGGGCATACGGAGGAAAGATGTTGGAAGAAGCAAGGGAAGTGTATAAATTGTGGACAGCTTGGGCATTTTCAAAGAGATTGTCCTAAACCAAAGAGTCAACCATCTGGGAGTGGTATCGGGGCTTCACAAGGTCAGAAAAGGGATGCTTCGGGGAGGCCTAAAGTTCAAGGCCGTGTCTTTGCCATAAATCAGCAGCAGGCTTCGGATGCCTCAACAGTCATTGGAGGTATTATTTCTATAGCGAGTTTGAGAGCACGCGCACTTATAGACCCTGGCTCATCACATTCATATGTTTCTTTGCATTTTGCATCTTGGTTGCATTCTTCTTCTGAGTCTTTGCCTTATGTTCTAGAAGTGTCGACTCCTATGGGAGAATGTTTGATTACTGATAAGGTGTTACGTGCTTGTGATGTGCTTATATGTGATCATGTGTTACATGCTGATTTAGTAGTGTTACCACTACAAGATTTTGATGTTATTTTGGGTATGGATTGGTTAAACAAGTATCATGCTTCAGTTGATTGTCGTAAGAAAGTTGTTACATTTTCCGTCCCTAATATGCCCGAGTTTATTTTTGAGGTTGTTCCTTCGGGTAGGGATATACATGTTATTTATTATGTGAAAGCTAGAAAGTTATTGCATCTTGGTTGTGTTGGATATTTGGCTAGTGTATTGGATACTACGAAAGAGTTCCCTGGGTTAGAGGATGTGCATGTGATTAAAGAGTTCCCTGATGTATTCTCTACAGAGTATGCTATGCCTCCCGATAGGGAAATCGAGTTTTATATTGATTTACATCCAGGTACAGCTCCTATATCTGAGGCACCGTATAGAATGGCTCTGGCAGAGTTAAAAGAATTAAAGGTTCAGTTACAAGAATTGCTCGATAGGGGATTCATTCGACCTAGTGTTTCACCGTGGGGAGCTCCAGTTTTTTTGTTAAGAAGAAGGATGGATCTCTGAGATTGTGTATCGACTATCGGAAGCTGAATCAGGTAACTGTGAAGAACAAATATCCATTGCCTCATATTGATGATTTGTTTGAACAACTTCAAGGTTCAACAGTCATTTCGAAGCTTGACTTGAGGAGTGGTTACCATCAGTTGAGGGTTCGTTCAGGAGATATTCCCAAGACTGCCTTTCGTAGCAGGTATGGTCATTTTGAGTTTCTTATCATGCCATTTGGGTTAACAAATGCATCGCCAACTTTTATTCAACAGATAAAGGATGTTTAGAAGAATGATCCCGAGTTAATGAAGATTGTGAATAAAATCAACGATAGAAATTTTGAAGATTTCTCTCTTAGTTCTGAAAGAGTATTGAGTTTTAGAGGTCGATTCTTCAATGGCATTTTGAGCCGTGATAATATCGGAAGAAATATGTTCGGCGCGTCTGTCAGAACTAGAGTGAGCAGCAGTAAAGTGAGTGACGACCAATTCTTTCAAGACGTCCAACTTTGATACTAGCACATTCATGTTGGATTGAGACGCAGCAGACTGAGGTATGAAATTAGGCGCAGAAGCGGTGGTTTGCGCCTGATCAGAATGAGGAAGACCCTGAGTCTGGGCCGGAGGAGGAGAAGGAGAAGGAGCAGAAAGTTTGTCCTTGAGTGTTGGTCCCAAAGGGCAACAAGGGTATGAAAAATAGCTAGAGGGGGGGGGGTGAATAGCTGCTTTAATATTCTTTTCGTACCCTTGAAAAACTCAATTGCAAATGCGCACTTTATCAAGTAAGCGTAATGAAATGCGCCTAAGTGAGTGAGTGAAATGCACAGCGGAATTTAGTAATGAAAATAGGCGCAAAGTGATAAAGGGAGCGCAACACACACACTAAGTATTTTGGCTCAAAGTGAGTGAAATAAGGAACTAAGGCAAATGATATAACAAACACAACACAATTCAGTTCAATCAATCTACAATGAGTAAACAAGCAAATAGTGAGTGAAAATAATAACTTGAAAGAAACGACAAGATAATAACACAAGCTATTTGGAGAGGTTCGATCAATGAAAGATCTACGTCCTCTACCAAGATGGTTAGTCTTGGATTTCTAATGGAGATCTTATATAATGAGAGAGTGTTACAAATTACAACTTTTGAGCTTCTACACTAACTCAAGATCTAATATTCTATGAATGAACAAATCCAAAACAATAACCGGTGTATCTCTAAAAGATGGATCTAAATGATCAAACTTAAAGAGGTGCGTGTGTGTTTAGTATCAAGGCTCTTTAGATCTTTATGATTTAGAGCACAATGAAACTAAAGTGTTATAGCTTGAAGATCTGGGCTAAGGATGAAGATATGAAGATGTTCTTGAGGAAATCTGGAAAAACGAAGGCAATCTTCAAATCTTCAACAAATGCTTAGAGAGAGAAATTCTTGAAATTCTTAGCAAAACTCAGCAACTTCAAAATGTTGAAGTTATGGGGTATTTATAGTGAACTTCAAAAAACTAGCCGTTGGAAATCCTTGTGGATAAGATGAGCTGTCGCTCGTTGATTGGAGCATGCATATATTATGGCCATTTTGACACTCAACATAAATGTGACCGTTATGGACACGTGTCAACAGATTAGGCGCATATGCATCTTTTAACCACCGTTGGATCATTGGCGTAATTTGAATTCTCTTCAAGTCTTCGAGTCTTCAATAAATCACTGAGTGTTGAATAAATACTTTGAGGCGCGTTTGAGCTAAGAGGCGCATTGAGCCAATAGGCTCACAGTAAGCGTGCGCTTAAATCAAGGGGCGCAGAGGCGCGAAACATAGCTTATGAAGAAATCCTTATGCGCGCGCTCTAAATGGCGCATGGCGCGAATGTAGAAGGCGCATGGCGCGTGGCGCATGAGGCGCATAAGCGCGGCTCAAACTCACTGAGTGATTTTTCTTGAAACTTGATCTTCTTGCCCTATTTCTAAGCCTATTCTATAACAATGGACAACTAAAAAAAATGAAGTATAAATACTTCTTACATGTGGGTCTAAAGTCCATGAAATAAAACTTAGGTGATGGATCAATCAAATCTAATAAATCCTATTACATTAAAACTAAGATATGTGTGGGCATACCCAACAATCTCCCCCTATTTGATTGATGCCATTACCTACTATATCAAGGACAAACATTATACTTGATAAAAACATGTCCAAATGAATGAAATTGGTAATTCATGTCTCAAGTTAATGTACACACTAGTCCAAAATATAGATTCCTAATCTATTCCAATAAGAATAAAGAGTTACATATTGAAAGATAGAAACAACATTTTAACACATTCAAAATGATATATGATTTTTAGTTTTGAAATGTGTTTAAACCAAGTTTAAACTTAATCCATGAAAGTATGAAACAATTCAATATGATGCATATGAATTTAAACAATATTCAATGTTATACAAACAAAGAGTTTGAGTGAACAAGGTTTGATAATAAGTGATGCATTGTTCTCATTAAAACTTGAGGTGTAAGAGTTACAAATTACAAGTTTCGAATAGAACAAAAGCAAAAGGTGCTAAAACAAGTAAGCACAAAATCACTAAGACAAAAGAGTTGATTCTATTACAAAAAGGTTCTAATAACTTACAATCAAAAATAGAAACTAAGGGTTGGGAGGCGCATCATCTTCCTTCAATCCTTCAACGATCTCTGAAACAGAACGCTGAATTTGTTTTGCGAGCTGATGACTACGGTTCGCTAACCCTTGAGTGTCAGTGACACTGGAGTGAGTGGCAGTGATACCGTCTCTAATGTAACTCAAGTGATTCACATTGATGTTTTGGTATTCATCAATGGAACGCTGAGTGATTTGCTGCTGCTGAGAAATATTTTCTTCCAAGATTTGAATGTGAGCTTCAATGGCATTTTGAGCCGTGATAATATCAGAAGAAATATGTTCGGCGCGTCTGTCAGAGCTTGAGTGAGCAGCAGTAAAGTGAGTGACGACCAATTATTTCAAGACGTCCAACTTTGATACTAGCACATTCATGTTGGATTGAGACACAGCAGACTGAGGTATGAAAGTAGGCGCAGAAGCGGTGGTTTGTGCCTGATCAGAATGAGGAAGAACATGAGTCTGCGCCGGAGGAGGAGAAGGAGCAGAAAGTTTGTCCTTGAGGAGAGTTCATCTCCCCCTTAATGGCAGCGATCTCTTCAGATTGATCAGTGAGTAAGGAAGTAAGAAGCTCAAATTGAGACTTTATATGAGTCTGTCCTTGCTCTAAGTTTGCTTGTCCCTGTTGCAAAGAATGAAGAATGGAAAGTACCTCGCTCAAATCAGGAGCAGATGGAGGAGGCGCAGGGGTAGAGAGTGGCGCATCATCTTGAAGGGGCGCAACATCTTGAAGGGGCGCAGAAGGAGATGGAGGCGCAAGAGGAGGTGAATGAGTAGGAGACTCAAATTCATCTTCAGTTTCAACATCAACAGTTTCAACAACAACCGTTTCAACATCAATAGTTTCTGTTGTGATCTGATCTGGTCCAGGTGGAGGCGCAACTGGAGAAGGAGTGCGCTGAGGGATGGTCTCTTGCTCCCCCTGAACTGGTTCCTCTATGTCTGAAATGTCATCGCCGAAGAAATCAGAGAGGAGTTGTACCCTTGACACTTTGGTCGGTAGAAATTTGAGCGGAGGCGCACAGGGAGTAGGGGCGCGTTGAGTAGGCGCGCGCTGGGTAGGCGCGGGAACAGAAGGCCCTTTCTCAATATCAGCGCTTGATCCAGCGCCTTTCATGCGCTCTAACTTTTCTGACTCAGCAGCTTGTTTGGCTTGAAAATCTTCATCTCTTTTTCGTTGAGCCTCAAGTCTGCTGGCTTCTTGTGCTAGCCTTAGATCACGCTCTTCATCAGTTTCGAATCTAGTACATTTGATAGGCGCACTAGGAGGGTCATCAACTACCCGTTTTCCTTTGCTCTTCTCTGCGCCTGGCAAGGGATCAGCGCTTTGTCTAGCGCTTGCCTTCACTGCGCTCTTTATTAAAGGTGCGCTTTTAAGGACTGGCGCATCATCGGACTCTGTGTCTTCATCAACTAAGCCTTCAACAGTCTTGATTTGAATACCTTTGGCGCGCTTTGTAGGCTTCTTTCTGCGCTTCTTGAGGTCCAAATTCGCTTTACCAAACATTGGAACATCATTGATCTTATATTCAGGATTCTCATTCAAAAACTTAACTAACTCAGGGTAAGTTAGAAAAAGTTTTGTGAGAAGAAGACAGTGTGAGCGGAATCGGGTCTTTCCATCACTTTTGTTCTTCACAAATTTATCAATCTGCTCACGCAGTGTCTTGAACAGAATGTGTGGCCAGTGAAGCTTCTCCTTGGCCATGATGGCAGCTGTGTATTCCCATTGTTCCACCGTGAATCGGTTCACGTTCCCAGTTTTGAACACAATTGAAATTCCCACCAAGTGCGCGATGTGAGTCAAGAGTTCTCCACCATCTCGAATTTCAGTGTTTTTGATATTGTTTTGAAGCGTGGGAATATTTAGAAGTGAGGCAGCCATCTTGTTCTGAGCATCAACAGAGTAAGTCATCGGACGCCCAATAATGCGATCTTCACCCGTAGATGGAAAACCGAGCAAGTGTCGAATCACAGATGATGAAATATGGACGTCAACATTTTGAACGCGCGCCTCAATCCTGTAGTGAGTACGCCCATTTACATCAATTTCCACTAGAACAGCAGTGGAGAAGAACTCATCCACGAGGAGCGCAGAATAGAAATTTTGATCCATGGTGAATAAGGGGAGCAGACCAGCCACGCGCAGAGTCTCTATGATTTCTCGCCCAATTACTTCACCAGACAACTCTAATAGATCAAGAGTTTCTTCTAATTTGAAATTTGCAAGGTCCTGAAAAAAAATAATTGATGTTAGAAGTGAAAGAGGCGCATAGAAACATAAGATGATCAAAGTAACATAGGCGCATAAAGAATAGAGAGGCGCATAATTGAATCAGGCGCACAAAATCATAGAGATTCAAGGCGCATGATTGAATTAGGCGCATGAAATTTTAAAGGCGCATAGAGTTACAAGGCGCATATTATGGTTCTATGTAAATACTAAGGAAAAATTATAACGAAATTTGACCAAGTACAAAGTTAGGCGCATAAGGTTTTAGGCGCATAATGATTTAAGCGCATATACAAGTAGAGGCGCAGAAAGCATTCAGGCGCATAAAAATAGGCGCATAAAGAAGTACATAGGCGCATAATCGTGAAAATTTTGACTTAGCAAAAACAAAACAACATGCATTCAAATGAAAGAAATGAAAATCGAAAAGTGCAAATTTTCGAAAACAAGATAGAAAATTTTTAGAGACCAAAACATGCAAGAATGACGAAGAACACGAAGAACGACCCTTGAATGCTCGAAGAACACCAAGAACACGAAAATCATGAAACTTCACCAAACTAGACAAATAATATATCAAAATGACCGCATGACAACAAGGAATCTAAATATGTAAACAAAAACATGAACAAATCAATAATGAAAGCACAATGAACAAAAGAATGACCGAAAAATTTGAAAAATTTTGAAACAAAAAATTCAGATTTGTAACAAAGAAAGCATTGATCGTTGAAATGTTGGATTTAAAAGATTCGAAATCATGAATGGAACACAACCCAACAAACGATATAGAAAACGGATCATCGAAACAAGAGAAATCAAAGGAAAATGAATCCGGATATGACAATGACGAAAAAACACTAAAATGATGAGAAAAAATTCAGAAATGTAAAGAGTTTAATGATTGAGAGTTCATACCATTTCGTCTTGTGTAGATGTTGATGCTTTCTTAGGACCCATAAATTTATGTATATATATATAGAAAATGAAGAATAAAAATGGAGAAGATGAAAGTAGAGAGAGAGAGAGTGAGAGCCGGGGAGAGAGAGAGAGAGACGAGAGACAGAGAGGGGAGTTTGGTAGGAGGGAGTGTAGGTGATGATGAATATTTATAGGTTAGGTTCAAAATTTTGCACAGATATGGAAAAAATACAGTCAAAAATTTAAAAAGGTGGGAAGTTGAAAGGATGGCATTTATGAGGGATTTTGAAAAACGGCGGCTCATCATGACAAAAAGGACATTCATTAATGAGGGATTTTCGGGATTTGAAGGGCATTAATGGCTGAATGACCTAAAGTGTCATGATGTGACATTTAGGTTTTTGAAAAACTGCTCCACTTTCCCTTTAAGTGTATGAGCAATTTTGACTAATTTTTGCACAATCACCAAAAACATCTATTTTGGTGTAAGTTTGGGGTGCAAGAAATATATCCCAGAAAATAAACTTTTTCGAAAAGCGTAAAACGAGGGAAAAATTTAATTGCACAAGTACCCTTGAACAATTAAAGGAATGTCAAAAGACATAGATTCCTATAATAAATGAACAGAATAAACATACCTGGTACTTGTGTATTTAATACGTTCAATCATTGAAATTAAATGTTTGAGAATTGATTGAGCCGCAATAGTTAATGCGCGCATGAAGGGGCGCATTACTTGTCAAGGCGCATTACTTCATCAAGGCGCGCAAAAGATGGTTAAGGGCGCATAAGCGTTTTAAGCGCATGGATTGATAGGCGCGCATGGATTTGATAGGCGCGCAGATATTGTGCGCGCAGAAAATGAGAGATGAGCGCGTAGTTAGTAAGGCGCATAGATGGCGCATAGTTTCCTTGAAACTTTGAAAAGTTGATTTTAATCATTTGTACCTAATATACTCATAACTCAACATAACATAAAATCATTAGTATTGACAAAACTATATTGAATTTAGTTGAGTTCAAGCATACCCATTTCACCTCTCAAAAACATGAACCGTTTCGCGTCGAGTGCTTTCGTTAGAATGTCGGCGATTTGATAGTCGGTTCCCACGTGTTCCAAATGTATATTGCCTTTCTCCACGTGGTCTTTGAGGAAGTGGTATTTGATGTCGATGTGCTTGGTCTTTGAGTGCATGACAGGATTTTCAGAAACCGCAATTGTTGATGTATTGTCGCAGAAGATGGGCCAATTTTCTTCGATGATATCATAGTCCACCAATTGCTGCTTCATCCAGAGTATTTGGCAACAACAACTTCCCGCAGCGATATATTCGGCTTCGGTTGTTGAAACAGATACAGAAGCTTGTTTCTTACTTGCCCATGACACAAGTCGATATCCGAGGAAATGACAGGTGCCACTAGTGCTTTTCCTATCAATTGTGCACGCTGCATAATCCGCATCTGAATAACCTACAAGTTTAAAGTTCGAATCTTTGGTGTACCAAAGTCCAAGGTTAACAGTGCCAGAGAGATATCTTATAATACGTTTCACAGCAATTAAGTGTGCTTCTCTAGGGTCGGATTGATAACGAGCACAAACACTAAACATAATATCAGGCCTACTAGCAGTAAGGTAAAGGAGTGAGCCAATCATACCTCGATAGAGCGTTTGATCAACACGTTTACCTTTTAAATCTTTATCGAGTTTGTTGCCGGTGGCCATTAGAGTATCGTATGATTTAGCGTTCTCAAGTCCAAACTTCTTGATTAAGTCTTTTGTGTATTTGGATTGGTTGATAAAAATGCCTTCACTCATTTGCTTGATTTGAAGCCCGAGGAAGAATGTGAGTTCTCCCATCATGCTCATTTCAAACTTGCTCTTCATTAGTTTCTCAAAACGCTTGCACAACAATTCATTAGTAGAACCAAATATAATATCATCAACATAAATTTGAACAAGTAATTTATGACCATTATGTTTGGCAATGAAAAGAGTTGTATCGATTTTACCGCGAGTGAAGCCTTTTTCAATGAGAAACTTTGATAGTGTATCATACCATGCTCTTGGTGCTTGTTTGAGTCCATACAAAGCTTTCTGGAGTTTGTACACATGATTTGGAAATTGTGAATCTTCAAACCCAGGTGGTTGAGCAACATAGACTTGTTCTTGGAGTTCACCATTTAGAAACGCGCTCTTCACATCCATTTGATATAACTTGAAGTTCTTGTGAGCGGCGTAAGCTAGAAATAATCTGATAGCTTCAAGTCTTGCTACGGGTGCAAAAGTTTCATCGTAATCAATTCCTTCTTCTTGCCTATAGCCTTGAGCAACCAATCTTGCTTTGTTTCTCGTGATGGTTCCATTCTCGTCCATCTTGTTCCTGAACACCCATTTTGTACCAATCACTCCATGATCATTTGGTCTTGGAACTAGAGTCCAAACCTTGCATCGTTCAAATTGATTGAGTTCTTCTTGCATAGCAACAACCCAATTAGGATCTTGGAGCGCTTCATCAGCCTTCTTTGGTTCGATTTGAGAGATAAAAGCAGTGTAAGCATCAAAGTTTGTAGCTCTCCTTGTACGAACACCAACTTGTAGATCACCGATGATATTAGCAATTGGGTGACCTCTAACTTCACGAATTTCAGGAGGTAAGTTAGGTTGAGTCGTAGTAATTTGAAGGTCTTCAATTGGTACATCTTCACCAGATTCAAAGTCATTGAAATTTGGGGGTTGAGCTGGCTCAGAATTGAAATTTGGGTTTACACCAGATGCAGCAGTAGAAATAGGCGCGTGAGAGGAATCATGAGGCGCATCATTTGAGTGAGGCGCAATAGAGGATTCACCAGGCGCATTATACATTGAATTAGGCGCATTTGATGTAGATGGATTTCCTTGTGTTGATAGATTCTGATCTTGAGTGGGCGCAACATAAATAGGAGCACCTGTATCATTTAGCTCAATAGAATCATCAGCGACATTTGGAGCCAAATATGGCTCAAGGAGAGAATGTTCATCAAATGTAACATGTATAGATTCAACTATCACTAATGTAGTTCTATTAAAAACACGAAAAGCTTTAGAGTGTTTGGCATACCCAACAAAAATACCTTCGTCGGCTTTGGCATCGAATTTACCTCTATGTTCGTTTCCGTTGTAGAGGATAAAACATTTGCAACCAAAGATCTTGAAGAATGCAATGTTGGGAGTTCTACCACGCCAAAGTTCATACGGAGTCTTGTTGTGAAGTTTGTTGATGAGGGAACGATTTTGAGTAAAACATGCAGTGTTGATAGCTTCTTCCCAAAAGTACTTAGGCAATTTAGCTTCAGCTATCATTGTCTTTCCCGCTTCTATCAACGTTCTATTCTTTCGTTCAACAACGCCATTTTGTTGAGGGACTCCAGCGGTTGAAAAGTTGTGATCTATCCCATGATCTTCACAATATCGAGCAACACCGTTGTTCTTGAATTCTGTTCCATTGTCGGATCGAACACTAACGATGTCATCTTCTTTTTGGGTTTGGAGCAGTCGAAATAAGGTAGTGAGAATATCATAACAATCATCTTTTGTAATCATCATCTCTACCCATGTATATCTTGAAAAATCACCCACCACAACTAGAGTATACTTGTTTCTTCTAATACTTGCGGTGGAAACTGGTCCAAATAGATCGATGTGAAGCAGTTGCAAACATCTTGTACTTGAAGGATTAGACTTGCTTGAAAATGACTGCTTCGGTTGTTTGCCAAGTTGACATGCGGCGCACTTTTTGTCATGATGATCAGCAACCTTGGGAAGTCCTTTGACAAGATTATTCCTGCTGAGTTTAGATAGATACTCGAAGTTCAAGCGACTTAAGCGCTTATGCCACAGCCAACTATTTTCGTTCACACTCTTTGCTACAAAACAAAGATTAGTACTAGAGTTCATACTATGGAAATCAATAATATAAATATTTGTCTTACGATATCCCATGAGTAAGATAGCTCCAGTTTTGCCATTCTTGATAAGACATTGCGTTGAAGTGAAATGGCATTCTAATCCTTTGTCGCAGAATTGAGATATGGATAATAAGTTGTGCTTGAGCCCTTCGACGAGTGAGACTCTTTCAATGCACACTTTGTCTTTCTTGAGCTTTCCATATGCTACAACTTGACCTTTGTTATTATCGCCAAATGTTACGGAGGGACCTCTTTCTTCATGGACATCTTCTAATAAGGATTCATCTCCAGTCATGTGTCTTGAACACCCACTATCGAGAATCCATTCATAATTTCTAGCTTTTGAAGATCCAGCCATGAAACAAAGAACCTGAAATATAGACATTTAAGCAGGTCCCCTTTATTCCTTTTGGGTCCTAGGGTTAGCAACTTTTGACAACCCACTCTTGCTTGACCTTAGAGTTTTTACGTCCTTTGGCATTGGGAGTGAATCGCAAAAGGCATTCCACGGCCTTGTGTCCTGAACAATCACAAATAGAACAATGATGAAAGCCACCAATCACATGAGTTTTCACAAACTCTTTACTTTTCTTGGGGATGGTATTCTTCTTTGGGTCAAATGAACTAGCCTTAACAAAATCTTTCTTTTGAAATTTTGGAGCGCTTTTTCTCGGTGGGCGCATAGGGCTAGGAGGCGTACGGCGATGAGGCGCGTGGCTCTTAGGCGCATAATGAGCACTCGGAGAAGGAGCGCGCCTATTTTCAAGAATGATTTTGCTAGGAGATGGTTCATTTGTAGCTATATCTTTCCCATTAGCTTTCCCAAATTGCTTCGTTGGGTAGACATAATGGAATGTTTGTCTCTTGACTTTTTCCTGTCCTTTACCCATTGAATTAGAATGTTTTTCTTTGGGAATTTCAAAAGTTTGTTAGTTGGTAAATTCACTATCTCTTTCAGCACAGACATCACATTTAAAGTTGTCACTAGTTGATAAGAATCCCAAGCCACTTTTATCACCACTGACTTTTTGGGACTCAAATATATTCTCCATAGTGACACGAGAATTGGACCACTCATTTGTAATCTTTTTAAGATCAGTAATTTGAGCAACCAATTCATCGTTTTGAACTTTAAGAAGTGAGTTCTGTTCTGTTAGAAAAGTGTTTTTAACAGTAAGAGGAGTCATGCTCTTTATCTGCTCCTTAAGAAGGGTGAGTTCAGATTTAAGTAGAGATTTCTCGGTCTTAAGCTGGGAAATTTCATCACATGATAGTGCTAAAGCTTCCTTCATACTATCAAATCTAGTGATTACCTTTTCAGCCTTCTTGAACAATTTTTCTTGTTCAGCAATCACTTCATCATCATTGATTTTGGAGATTGGAGCAGTTGGTTCAACCTGTGGTCTAATGTATGCTCCTTTTCTCAATTTGTTCCTTGCTCCAAGATCACATCGTGAAAATAACAATCCACCATCGTTTTGAGCCGGAGTGAGAAATCCTTGTTCAACGAGCTCGCTGATGGTTGGTCCTTTCTTCTTTTTCACTTCTTGAAAACCTGCAGATTTCTTGATAGGTTTATTCAAGGCATTCATATCGGGAACATCCTTGGAGAAGTCATCATCAGAATCATAAGCATCAACTTCATCATCATTTGCCATCAAACAAACGAGACCATCATCGGAATCTTCATCGCTCTCATCGGAGTCTGTTTCAATCCAAGTGTTGTGCTCATTTGCTGGTGCTTCTTCTTCAGCAACCATTCCCTTGTGACGAGTGAACTTGGGAGTGAATTTGGGAGTATGGCTGCTCTTCTTCTGCATATATTCAAATTTGGGGATCGGGCAGCTTGATGCAAAATGTCCGGGTTTCCTGCAATTAAAACAAACAAGATCTTCTTTTCTTTTTGAATCACTGCTCCTTGAAAACTTTTGAGGAGCTTTGCTGGTAGATCCTTGAAATTTGTTGGTTGAGCCGGGTCTTGAGAATTTTCTGAACTTTTGAAATTTCTTCACAAATAAAGCGAAGTCTTCATCATCCATGTCTAATAGCTCAGAAGTAGAAATTTTGGGATCGGAGCTTTTCTCATCTTGTACAGGCGCAGGAGTAGGCGCAGGTGTTGGCGCAGCTTCTCTGTGCGCCATCATAGCCATAGATTTTGACTTTCCTTCAGTTTCGCTGATTCGTTGGAGTTTGAGTTCGTAAACTTTGAGATTTGCATATAGGTTCCTTAAAGTCCAAACATCTAAAGTTCCAGCGTCTTCAAGAGCGCTAGATTTATGTAGGTATCTTGATCCAAAAGCTTGTAGAAAATTTACATTCAAATCTTTGTTGGTAAACTTCATGCCAAGTGAAATACATAGATTGATAATTTCACAGTAGCGTTCATAAGTTTGCCTTAAGTTTTCACCGGGGAGTTGAGAGAAATTGTTGAACCTCTTTTGAACTTCGTATTTCTTGTTCTCCTTGCAGACGGTGTCTCCCTCAATATGCTCTGCAATAGCATCCCATAGCTCATTTGCAGTAGCCCAATGCATGACTTGTTGTTTCATAGCCGTGCTTAGAGTGCTTAGAAGAATGTTTCTTGCTTTGCCATCATTTGCAACTCTTCTAATTTCTTCCTCGGTCCATTCTTCCCTTGGTTTGAGAACTGTAGGTTGGGCAGCATTGGTGCGTGGATTTGGATTCGCCTTCATCGGAATATAAGGTCCATAAACAACGGTGTCATGGAGCCTTTCATCGATTGAGTTGAGGTGAGTCAATATGCTGAATTTCCACACGTCAAAATGATCTTCATCAAAGACCGGAACGTGAGTGTAGTTTGCAGTTGCCATAGGTTTTGAGTTTGCCATTTAGAATCGGCACCCAAGCTGTTAAGCTTGAAAAACGAAAAATGTTTTATAAAGGTGTTTGCTCTGATACCACTTGTTGGTCCCAAAGGGCAACAAGGGTATGAAAAATTGCTAGAGGGGGGGGGTGAATAGCTGTTTTAATATTCTTTTCGTACCCTTGAAAAACTCAATTGCAAATGCGCACTTTATCAAGTAAGCGTAATGAAATGCGCCTAAGTGAGTGAGTGAAATGCACAGCGGAATTTAGTAATGAAAATAGGCGCAAAGTGATAAAGGGCGCGCAACACACACAGTAAGTATTTTGGCTCAAAGTGAGTGAAATAAGGAACTAAGGCAAATGATATAACAAACACAACACAATTCAGTTCAATCAATCTACAATGAGTAAACAAGCAAATAGTGAGTGAAAATAATAACTTGAAAGAAACGACAAGATAATAACACAAGCTATTTGGAGAGGTTCGATCAATGAAAGATCTACGTCCTCTACCAAGATGGTTAGTCTTGGATTTCTAATGGAGATCTTATATAATGAGAGAGTGTTACAAATTACAACTTTTGAGCTTCTACACTAACTCAAGATCTAATATTCTATGAATGAACAAATCCAAAACAATAACCGGTGTATCTCTAAAAGATGGATCTAAATGATCAAACTTAAAGAGGTGCGTGTGTGTTTAGTATCAAGGCTCTTTAGATCTTTATGATTTAGAGCACAATGAAACTAAAGTGTTATAGCTTGAAGATCTGGGCTAAGGATGAAGATATGAAGATGTTCTTGAGGAAATCTGGAAAAACGAAGGCAATCTTCAAATCTTCAACAAATGCTTAGAGAGAGAAATTCTTGAAATTCTTAGCAAAACCCAGCAACTTCAAAATGTTGAAGTTATGGGGTATTTATAGTGAACTTCAAAAAACTAGCCGTTGGAAATCCTTGTGGATAAGATGAGCTGTCGCTCGTTGATTGGAGCATGCATATATTATGGCCATTTTGACACTCAACATAAATGTGACCGTTATGGACACGTGTCAACAGATTAGGCGCATATGCATCTTTTAACCACCGTTGGATCATTGGCGTAATTTGAATTCTCTTCAAGTCTTCGAGTCTTCAATAAATCACTGAGTGTTGAATAAATACTTTGAGGCGCGTTTGAGCTAAGAGGCGCATTGAGCCAATAGGCGCACAGTAAGCGTGCGCTTAAATCAAGGGGCACAGAGGCGCGAAACATAGCTTATGAAGAAATCCTTATGCGCGCGCTCTAAATGGCGCATGGCGCGAATGTAGAAGGCGCGTGGCGCGTGGCGCATGAGGCGCATAAGCGCGGCTCAAACTCACTGAGTGATTTTTCTTGAAACTTGATCTTCTTGCCCTATTTCTAAGCCTATTCTATAACAATGGACAACTAAAAAAAATGAAGTATAAATACATCTTACATGTGGGTCTAAAGTCCATGAAATAAAACTTAGGTGATGGATCAATCAAATCTAATAAATCCTATTACATTAAAACTAAGATATGTGTGGGCATACCCAACAATTATGTGTGCCTAATATTGATGGGATTAAATTTCAAGTTCTTGATGAGGGCCACAAGTCTAGATATACCATTCATCCCGGGAGTACAAAGATTTATCAGAATTTGAAGCAACAATTTTGGCGGAATAATATGAAGCGGGAAATAGCGGATTATGTGTTAAAGTGTCTGACTTGTCAACAAGTTAAAGCCGAACATCAGAGACCCGCAGGTTTACTTCAACCTTTAGAGATATCGGAGTGGAAATGGGAGCATGTTACGATGGATTTTGTAACTGGATTGCCTCGTACTCGTATAAAATTTGATGCAGTTTGGGTAATCGTGGATAGATTGACAAAGTCTGCTCATTTCTTACCTATTGATATTGGCTATTCGATGGAGAAGCTTGCGACTTTGTATATTCATGAGATAGTGAGATTACATGGAGTTCCAGTTAATATTGTATCAGACCGTGATCCCAGGTTTACTTCCCGATTTTGGCAGGCATTTCAAAAGGCATTGGGTACAGATTTGAGATTTAGCACGGCGTTTCATCCTCAGACTGACGGCCAATCCAAATGATTGATTCAGATTCTTGAAGATATGTTACAGGCTTGTTCAGTTTATTTCTCAGATGCTTGGGATACTCATTTACCACTTACCGAGTTTGCTTATAATAACAATTATCAGTCGAGTATTGAGATGACTCCTTATGAGGATTTGTATGGAAGGAAGTGTAGGTCTCCTATTTGTTGGGATGATGTTAGGGAAGCCAAGCTTTGGGGTATCGATATGGTTCATGATTCGGTTGAAAAGGTCAAGCTTATCCGGATCGATTGAAGACTGCTCAAAGTAGGCAAAAGAGTTATTCCAATCACAGGAGGCGAGACTTGAGT
This sequence comes from Campanula takesimana, assembly GCA_026119855.1. Lineage (NCBI taxonomy): Eukaryota > Viridiplantae > Streptophyta > Magnoliopsida > Asterales > Campanulaceae > Campanula > Campanula takesimana. The sequence continues at coordinate 592,517 of JAOWBW010000729.1, forward strand.
TCCAGTCGGGTGACTTGGTGTTTTTGAAAGTTTCTCCAAAGGTGGGAATTACAAGGTACGGTAAAAAGGGTAAACTTGCTCCAAGGTATATCGGACCTTTTGAGATTTTGGAAAGGGTTGGAAATCTTGCTTATCGTATTGCGTTGCCGCCTTCTCTGGGTAAGATGCATAGTGTGTTTCATGTTTCAGCGCTTCGTAAGTATGTGTATGACCCATCTCATGTGTTGTCAAAAGTACCGGAAGAGATTGAGCAAAATATGTCTTACGAGGAGCAACCAATTCAGGTGATCGATACCAAAGTCCAAGAGTTGAGAAACAAAAGTATTCCACTTGTTAGAGTTGTGTGGAGGAATCATAACGTGGAAGAGTCGACTTGGGAACTTCGGGAAGAGATTGAGCGGAAGTATTCGTGGTTGTTTGATAATCCTGGTAAGTATCCTTAAAATTCGGGTCGATTTTTTTTTTTAAGGGGGAGTGACTGTAACGACCCCAAAACCTGACCCTATTTTTTAAAAATAAATTGAACTTGTGTGTGTATTTTGTGTTGCATATTATTTCATGCTTAGTATTATTTGCTTGATTATTTGTGTTAGTTTTAAATTGTTAGATTAATAAGTTAAGGAAGTAAATTGATTAAGTTGAAGCTTTAGGGGACTTGGTGGAAATTTTAGTTTAGGGGTTTATGTGTTTAAAGTTAAAGTGGAGGGGCTAAAGTGAAAATGGTAAATATCAAAAGTCACTCTTATCCCTCCCATCTCTCTCTGCGAATTACAAATACACACACAAACACTATACTTTCCCAATTTGGTGTTCTCTCTCAGAAAAGAAGAAGGTAAGGGTTTTATTATATTTTGATTTTATTCCTTATCAATTAATCTTCCGTTCTAAAATCCGACTTCACCTAAATGTTCAGGGTGTTGAGTAGACCGTTTATAGCCGATTAGAAAATAGTTTCATCTATACTTTCCCGGTAATAGGTAAGTTACTATTCCCTCCTTTATCTTTAAAATGTCCATATACATATTATATGGTACTTGGTTTGGTGAATGTTGCTTTGTGATGTGTATTGGTGAAAGTTGATGTTGGTGTTGTAAAGAAGCTATTTTTGTGTTATTAAACTCAGTTGTGTTGATTCCTATTGAGTAAGATAGAAGTTGGGGTAGCACTTTTGAGACGGTGGAACAGATGGAGTATAAATGAAATCAGTTTTGGCCTTCGAGGTGTGTTGGGCGGCCGCCCAAAAAGAGCGTGCAGCCGCACATCTTTCTGGAAGGTTTTGGTCATGGTCAGTCTGGTTTTGGGCGGCCTCACAGTCTGGTGTGGGCGACCGCCCAGGTTGCTGAAAAAATGAGATGTTCCAATTTAATTGATTTATAGGTCAATATTAGTCTAGGTCTTAGGTGATATCCTAGGATACCTAGAGGGTTATTGTGGAACACCAAATTGGTAGAATTGGTCCATTGTGATCGAGTTTGAAATGATGTAATCGTTTAGGTTCAATTTGGTGTTGTACATCTTATTGAACCTTTGTGGGGTTTCCTACTTTGAAATTCTTTGTGTGAGAAATGTGTTTAACGTACTTGGTTGTTGAGATCTTTATGGGAAGTTTATAATCTTTATGATGTACTTAGTATGGTTCCCTATTTTGGAATCATACACCGATTGTGTAATAGTTAAAAGTCCAGCTGGTTTTATTTGGTTGAGTCGGGCAGTGATGAATATTATCATGGCACTCGAGCCAAGTTCATTATAATGTTTGTCACTGGTAACCCTTTTTTCCCCTTCCTGATTGTGTGGTTAGGATGAGCTAGCTCCCTTGTGTGAGTATTATAGCTTCACATTTTAGGGTTATGACTTTGTGTCATTTTCCCACCGTTGTTCTTGTTGTTGTTTGGTTCCGGAACCCCTGCTTCAGCTCTTTGATGCTGCTCGGTTGATACTGCTCATATTATTGTATCCTTTCGGATTGAACCCTGGCTCAGTATCCTTTGTAAGGTGTTTATTTCAGTCTAATGTGCTGTATGATGAGTTGGTCGTTATTTTCAACCGGTATGGGAAGGTTGGCGATAGGGAGCCTCTCATGTTATGTGCTATGTGATTGTGTATTGATAATGCTCATTTGAAATTATTATGTATAGCATGTCATGTAGTTGCATATTAGTAACTTGCTGAGATTTATCTCACCCCGTTCCTTGTTTATTTGTTTTCCTTAGATAAGGGCGAGCCAGGGGCTAGGTCACGTTGAGCACGGGGAGGACGTCGTGTTTGGTAAGCTATTTTGGGCAGGAGATGTTTTTGGGTTGCATTATGTAAATGTAAAACATTTGGGGTAGTATACCCGAGACATTATCGTCGTATCACCATTTTGGTACACTTCTAGTGTTTGTAAATATTGTAAGTAAAGTGTGTGAGCCTTTGAGGCTTTGTATAAAGAGTTGTGTATAGTTTGAATTTTGGTTTTGGAAGTTTTTAAAGTGTATCAAGTTTTGGTATATAATGAATAATTAAGAAAGGAAATTTTGAAAATAAAATGTGAATTATGATGTCTTCCGTGCGTGTCCCGATCGTGGGGGCCAAGTAGGAACCAGGGTCGGGGTGCGACATAATATACTCCATCCGTCCCATTTTAAACTTCAAAAATTTTCATTTTGCTGTCCCGTTTTAAACTCCAAAACCAAAAAAGAAAAGTTTTTTATACTTCTTTATTTATGGGCATCACATGTCATACTCACAACAATTACCCACTAACTATTCCCTACCCACTTTCTCTCTCCTACCAAACCATCTACACTCACAACACATTACATTTTTCATAATTCTTGAACCCCCGCCCAACTCGAATTAGGTTAAATTTCCATTTTGGGTATCCCATTCGAATTAGGACAACCCAAAAATAGAAGTGTTTTATTTAATGAGACCCATATTCACACTCACAACAAATTTTCACTCATTATTCTCTATCCTACTTTCTCTCTCCAACTTTTTTTTCCCACCATTTTTTGTTTGCCGGCAAAAGTAACACTTTTTATAAAAGAAATGTAACACATATTTTTTCAAAAATGTACCACAATTTTGCTGAAATAGATTAAAGATAATATAAGATCGACAACTAAACTAATGTTACAATTTATAATAAATAAATGTAACACTTTTTTCTCAATTGTAACACCTTTGTAGTGTTTTACATTCAATTGAAATGCAACCGATTATGTACATGAATTTTTACTCTTTTTTAAAAGAAAAAAAGTAACATTTACTAAATAAAAATGTTACATTCATCTATATAGAAAATTGTAATCATATATGCAATCTGTTATACTTCAAATATTATGTTTTCTAACTACAAAAACTATCAAACTATTTAATTTTTCTTTTTTTTTTTTTTTGCAAAACTGCTGTTACATTTGACAGTAAAAATGTTACTTTTCGAAGATGAAACAATTACTTTTATCATAAAAGAGTGTTACATCTCAGGAGATGAGAAGCTCAAATTTTTTTTGTGTTAAAAATTATGTTATTTTTTTAAAAAAATAAAATCAAACCATATCATGACCTATCTAGTTTGATTCGTCTCGTCGATACGGACACAACGCTATTTTTAGATTTTTTTTTCCGACTTAAAATCTCAAGATATAGTATTTTAATGTTATTGGATGTTTTTTTTAAAAGGTGACACGTGTCGCGCACTAGGAAGGCAAGAAGGACAGCTGGACTGGTTGGGGGTGGGGCAATCTAACTGCTTAGCTTCTTGTAGATAAATAATGTTAGAGCAATAAATAAGAACAATGAGGAAAAGTAAAATAATCAAACACGAACACAAGAATTGACGTAGTTCACCAACTTGGCTACGTCCACGGACAGTGGGAGAATATATTACTTTTAATGACAATAACAAAACACGATCACACTAATCTAGTTGCATGAATTATTGAGCCCAATAATTCCTTCAACCTAAATTTAGAATTATGAATCTCTACTTGTATCTCTCAAAGATGACCGACAAAATATATACTTGGAGAGAGGGTAGTATTTATAGTTGTAAATACCTAAATCCCTAAAGGAGAAGGAATCTTATTTTTTGTGCACAAAGTAATTGAAATCATATTTTTTGTGTATATAGTAATTCAATTCTCATTAGAAAATGACTTTTCTAATTCTTGAACAATTCCTTTTATCAATAAAAAACCCAATTAAACCAATAAATCTTAATCCTTGTACCACAAGGATTTCCTTTTGCCAATTCAAGCCCCATGAATTACTTGACTTGTCGCGGACATATCATTAATCAAATGCCATTGATTTAAAGACAGATTCCCAACAATCTCCACCTTGACTTTGAATCTCCCCGAACCATAATCCATATCCACGAACTGACTCTAACTCCACCTTGACTTGAATCATTCGCATCCGAAAATATCTCTCCACCTCCGCCTTGTTTTTTGTCAAGACACAAACTTTGTTCGCTCCCCGAACAACCACATTTACTTAGTCAAGCAAACGAATTTCTCGGATTAACTTGTGCAAGGATTTTTAGATCACTAGAACCTCCACCATAACTTTGACCACCATCCGAAATACCAAATTCATGATCACCCAATTTGACTACTATCCAAATGAAGACTGACGATCTTATCTTGGACTTCAATCCACATTATCAAGAACCCTTGAACAAACAAACAAACCTCTTTTTTAATGTATCTCAAATTCCGGATTACTTATTTGGATTTATTCCCTATATGCATCTTGCACGTGAACTGCACGAATGCGTGATGTTTGCACGAACCGCTACAAAACTCCACTAACATGTGCTCTTACTTATTCTGTTTCTTCGACCTCTCCATAACGCTGATGAGAGCCAAGAAACCAAGCATTAATATCTTAGAAAGCCTTCTAGACCATCATCATAGTGTTTCGCCGAACACTTGGAACTGTACACCTTTAGAATTAAATAACCCCTTTGCCGACTAGACTTGTGTATCTACTTCCAGCGCTACGGAACAAACTATACCTTAAACCCTCGATTGGACCTTGTACCGATTTCTTCTCAATCCCAATGCAATGATGAGCTTCGAACTAGTCTAGAAAGCTTCGAACTCACTCATTCAAAGACGAATAGAATGCAATCTTGTGCTTTACCTCAAGCACTCTTTGTCACGCATGACAACCTTGCTCTCCCAAGCAAACTGATGGTATGCTACGACGAGCATTCTTAGTGCCTCTAGACCGCCTATCTAGAGCACTGCCCCTTTTCGGGCAACTAATTTTTTGTGCTTGGCGAGTTCATTCGGCACTGAACCTCACTCACCGAGACAAACTATCTCCACTCTTTCTGCGAATAGTCATCTTGTAACTCAGGATCGTCTGCCCATCTACACTCCTTTTTAGAACCCAGCTCCACCTGTTTCTCAGATATCCCACTTTGCTCTATCTTTGGGTCTAAAAGCCACTCATCTCGCGTCGTGAACCTTCATCCATTATCAGGGCAAAATCTTCACCGTTGTCACTATTTCATACCAACCTCCAAAATAACATTATCACCAAGACCCATGATGATTTGTGAATGCACCTTTTTCTCCAGAGAATCCATCATTTTCTCGCTTCCCTTCCCCTCCTTAAAATTACAAACTTCATCGCGTCTTAGGCCCTTCTTGCAAGAAGATTTTTGAGAATTCTTCTTCTTGCTACCTTCCGAAACTATCCCTGCTGACTCATTATTTGCACTAGATATCCTCGTCACGAGGGTGCCAATAAGCCTTGTTTCTTCCATTAAACTTGTCAATCGATAATTCAAATCCTTGACCCATTTTCTTCTCTGCAGTGTAATACCTGATCTTGTCCTAACCAATTTAGCTCTGATGCCAATTGTTAGAACAATAAATAAGAACAATGGCGAAAAACGAAATAATCAAACACGAACACATGAATTTACGTGGTTCACTAACTTGGCTACGTCCACGAGAGGATGTAGAATATATTACATTCAATGGCAATTACAAAAGACGATCACAGTAATCTAGTTATTGAGCTCAATAATTCCGTCAACCTAAATCTAGAATTATAAATCTCTACTTGTATCTCTCAAAGATGACCAGAAAAATATATGTTAGGGGAGAGGGTAGACATGTCCATTCAGTTATAACCGACGGTTAACTGTTATAACTGCCGTTTAGTTTTTCTGTTAAGTCCTAACCGTTAACCACCATTATCCGGTTAAGGTTAGCCGGTTTTGTTACTTTTTTAAATAAAAAAAAAGAAAAAAAAAAGAGTTTTTTAGTAGTTTCTGTTAGAAAACTAACTAAAAATCATCAAAAAACTGACTAAATGAAGAAAAACACTTGTTTCGTTAGAAAACTAACTGAAATCGTTTAAAAGCTGACTGTAATTCTGAAAACTAACTCAAAAATGTTAAGAAACTGACGGTTAGTATAGACGGTTGAACCGCTGGTTAGCTTCTCAGTTATAACAGGCGGTTGACCAGTTTCTAAATGGCCTAACCTTAATCGAACCGTGTAACCGGCGGTTGACGGTTGAAACGGCTGACAGTTTGGCGGTTGACCGGTTTTGGCTGGTTAAAAACTGGCTGTTAGCTAGTTACGGTTGAAAAATGGTCACGTCTACGCGAGGTTAGTATTTATAGACATAAATACCTAAATCCCTAAAGGAGAAGGATCATATTTCTTATGTACAAAGTAATTGGAATATTACTGCTAGTGTACTCCCTCCGTCTTAAAATAGATGTCGTTTTGTAGCGTTTCACACATATTAAGAAATGACATTAGTGCATGTGAAGAAGTCCCAAATACACCTAAAGTAATTCAACTACCTAGGTAATTAAATGGTTAGGTAAGAGATATGTTACTATCATTATTAAGGGTATAATTGGTATAGAGCAATAAAAAAGCTTTGAAATAGTGACGACAAGTATTTTGAGATAAAATTTAACTCCCAAAACGACATCTATTTTGAGACGGAGGGAGTATAAAGTAATTATGTTCTTATTAGGAATCGACTTTCCTAATTCTAGAACATTTCCTTGTACCAATAAAAAACACAATTAAACTAATAAACCATAATCCTTGTACCAAAAAAATTCCGTTTTGCCAATTCAAGTCCCAAAAATTACTCAACTTGTTGGGAACATTATTATTAACTAATTGCCATTGATTAAAGCCATATTCTCCACAATGAATGCAAATAAATTGAAAATTGAAAACGGAAATAACTCAGCTACTGTTAAAACTATTCCAACGCGTTTTTATAATCTCTGTGGTGTCTTGGTTGGCAATTGGCATGCTATTGGGACAAATTATATTTGTTCCTAGTATACTCAATGAAAAAAGTTTGGATTCATTGATCTTTCCTCTCCCTTTTTACCTTTTCCAACTAATAGTTGTATTTTGTCCACATCTCAAAATCTAACCCATCTATGGAGACTTGGTCTCTAGAGATAATTTTATACCAAAATATACTTGCATTGTGACAATTGTCATAATTTAAGAGCCTCCCTCTTGTCATTTTCCCCTTGTACCCTTTCCCAAACATAACCAATATAAATACCCTTTCTTATGTTACAAAACTATTGAAAACCAACATTATTCTCATTTGTTTTTCCTTACACTCGTGCACCCCTTGTTTTTCTCAATTCTATATCATCAATAAAAACGACCACACACACTTTAAAGAAAAGAGGGAGACATAGATTGAGAAAATGATCGCGTCTATCGAGAATCCGCCTCTTCTTAACGACTACTCAAAACTTGCATACGGGCTGGGTAATAGCTGTTCGGTTCTACATGATCACCGTGGTTCTAAAAATGACGTAATGGATGTGGGAGAATATTGCGAACTTCCATTAATCGACCTTTGTGGTTTAACGAGCGACAATGTGAATGAAAGGATTTCTTGTGCATCTGCGATATGTAAAGCTTCATCGGAGTGGGGCTTCTTTCAAGTGGTTAACCATGGAATAAGCCTTGAACTTCTAAGGAATATGAGGGAAGAACAAGTTATGTTGTTTAAAGCACCTTTCGAACGCAAGGCCAATTGTGGGCTCTTCAATAATTCGTATAGGTGGGGAAATCGCACCGCGACTTGTCCTAAACAATTATCGTGGTCTGAGGCTTTCCATGTCCCCCTTGTTAAAATCTCCGAGGAGGATTCTTATGGAGAGTACACCTCTTTAAGGTAACATAATACCACAACATATCAACAGTATCCATCCACCGCTTGGTTAAAGATGTTGTACTTGTACCTTCCACGGAAGGTACAACATCTTAGATGATGATGGATTCTGTTGATATCAACAAACTCGATCAACAACATCATTCAAGGTATTGTACCTCGCATGGAGTGTACACACCTTGAATGATCATGGATTCTCTTTGTTGATGATCAAATATCTCTATTCATTCTCTCAAACGCTTCTAACGTTGTACCAATTTCAGGGAAGTGATGCATGAATACGCGAGTGCAATGCAAGGATTAGCAAACTCACTATGCGAAATCCTAGTGAAGAATTTGGGAAAGGAAAGGGCAGTGTTTGAGGAAAGTTGCGACGAGAGCACGTGTTTCCTTCGGTTGAACCGCTACCCGGCCTGCCCGATTGCGCCGGAGGTTTTCGGGTTAGTGCCACACACTGACAGTGATTTACTGACAATCCTTCATCAGGATGAAGTTGGGGGACTCCAACTCATGAAAGATTCCAAATGGGTGGCCGTTAAACCCAACCAAGATGCTCTCATTGTCAACATTGGTGACCTTTTTCAGGTACTAATTAATTAACTAAAGTTATCTTGTGCACAATGTATATCACCAATGTCTCAACTACGAGTTTGCATATTCTATGTAACTATGTATGTTTTTTTTTTTCCAGCCTCCGTCTTATTTATACTGACTACTTTTGTTAATACACTGTCCACTTTACTTAACACACGTGAATTTTGATCATACATTTTTGTCAATTTAATCATCTTTATGAAATTTTAAAATTTGTTATTAATAAATCGTTTATCATTTATCAATAACAATTTTAGAATTTCATTAAAATGATTATAATGACATTAATATTTAGTCCAAGCTTACTTGTGTTACCAATGTGGACAATATAAACGGGACTAAGGGAGTAATATTAATAATCATACGGGCAAGATTCATCTTCATATCGGCCCTAATAACTTAAAACCCTAGATTCATCGGCAAGACATAATCTGATACGCGAAAGTAGTACATAAAAATCGTATTTTTAATCGGGCCATTTGGTATTAGCATGCAACCCCCCCCCCCCCCCCCCCCCCCCCCCCCCCCCCCCCCCCCATGTTGAAGGCCTAGTTATCATGGCCCGGTTCATCTACACAACTCAATATTCAACGGTCAAGATTAAAATGTATTAAAACACACTATGTGCACAATACATTTTATTCTAAGCAAGGATTTGCACCAACAAATGGAACAATGCAATCTTGATTTTAGAAAAAAAACAAAAAAACAAAAGTTGGTTAGAGGTACCGGATTCTCTCAAACTGCCGCTTTGCTCCATCATTAACATTATCAGTTTTGGCCGGAACTGCCGCTTTCACACGAAGACTTATATCATATTGTACAAGAAGTAGAGGGGCGACATCGTTATTAGTACGTAATCCCCGCGTTTTACGCCTTTTGTCCAAACATGTCCAAAGTCAAACTCGTAATTTAACAAAAGAAATCCCAATATTCTCATCAATAATACACTTAATTTGTTTAATGATAGTACTTAATTGTTGCAGGCATGGAGCAATGATGTATACAAAAGTGTGGAGCATAAAGTAATGGTGAATGCAAAGATGGAGAGATATTCAATTGCCTATTTCTTATGCCCTTCATATGACTCTTTTATTGGGAGTTGCAAACACCCTTCTGTTTATAGAGATTTTACTTTTGGAGAATACAGAAATCAAATTCAACAAGATGTTAGAAACACAGGGCATAAAGTTGGATTGTTAAGATTTTTATCTACTTGTTAACAATCATTCAAAAAAGTCACTAAGATGCAAGACATATATACTAATAGTCAATTTTTTTTTTTTTTTTTTGTATAATTAAAGAGTGTGTAGTTTTAATGTATAAGTATTTAGTAGTTTTAATGTATAAGTAATAAATATATTGGTTATTCTTTTTTTCTTCCTTCTTGTTACATGCCTAAGGGTTTTATTTCAATTTAGAGAGGGATAAGAATTATTTTTGTATTGATATTTTCATTCTTTTTCTTCAGGGATATTGTAGTGAATTTATGTGTGGAATATATGATTTTTTTTTTTTTATACGGAATATATTTGTATGATCAGATACTATCTCTGTCTTATAATAAATGTCGAAGTTGACTCGTTAATTTGAAACAACCAACATTTAAACTGCTATGCTATGCAGTTGAATAGTATGGACATGGATCCCTTAATATAAAAGGAGACCCAAAGTTGTCTCTTAACCTAACAATTTTCTTGATATACTATTCAAATCTCAAACATGAGTACCCACAATTAAGCATGAATCACACACCGCACAGAAGCATGAATCGCAGGTACTAGCTCCCAAACCGATTGCTGATTCATTAGTCAACGGTATACTAGTAGTTGTACAAACGGCTGCCCAAACTTGCACCAACAAATTTTTTCATCTAGGATAACGGAAAAACATTTCCTTTTGGTTATAAACCTATACTCCTCACTCTAGAAAAGGCTAAATATCCCGCAAGCAAGTAAAATATATTTCATAAAAATGTTAGGTAATTTTGTAAGGCACAAGGACTATATTTTAGTTTATTTGTGACACTTAAAGGTATCCACAAGTGTTGAAACAGCAGCAAGCAATCACATTTGCCTGAAGAGGATCGATCCCCCTTGGCCCTGCATAAAAGATGAAAAACTAGCTGAGAATCCGTTTCAAGATGAAGTGCCTGTTGAAGCCCCTCCCTTATAGACTTGGCAAAACCTCCTACACAAACCCCGGCCCCGCCCCTGTGAATTTCCTTTTGAAGCCCCATCGGTATTCAGTTTTATACAGGTAGGTATACTTAGTGGGAAAAGGAAATTTATTTTCAACTTTCACTTTTTCAAAGTGGACAGATGACGCAGAATGGAAGCAATATTCGTGAATAGCAATTCACAAGAGTTTACCAGCCATAAACCCTAGAAAATATAAAACCTGGAATCCACCAAACTCTCAATTGAATAAAAATAACAATCTCCCTACTACAACATAAGAAAGTGTTTAAATACCCCTAGGGCAACTAAGAAACCAAAACGCTAAACCAAACAAAATAAGGAAATAAAATCCGAAATTAAAAATAATTGTTTTTAAAAGTAAAAGGCTATTTCCGAGCCCTAAACGGTCTCGGATGCCCGAAAAGCATCGTACATCATGACTTAGTGATGAGTCTTGACCGCGGCGAGATTCCCTTTCCGAAAAGTACTCTTAATAGCCATTCTGAGCCTGAACGATCAAATTGCAAAATCCTGCCGTAAGTTTCCCCCGCAATTCAATTTCGTCGTCGATACAATCCGCGAACCTTCCCACATCAACAGAAATCCACCTATTGATTACAGTACTAAAACTCGTAGTGGTTAAACCCATCCAGCCTGGAGATTTATTGCTAGGCATCTTAGAAAGAGCATAATAAATCTCCCTATCCGATACAGGCTGCATTTCTCCTCCTGAACAAGAGGGACTGCTACAGAAAAATCAAATTCAATTTAGTACTACAATCTCCATCCCTGGCCCAATTAACCCGAGCTCGCTCTTTCCAATAATTAAACTCCTGTTTCTCTGCCTCAAGAAGATGCTTACACAATTCCTCTTCCTGATCAAAGAGCTCTTGAGACGGGTGTGCCTGAATGGAATTATAAACCACCTCTAACTGAGCCTGTAAATTCTTTATTTTTCTACAAAAAAGTTATTTGTTAACAGCCCTATTGACATTTTAAACTATCGTATTTTGCTCCAGCTTCAAATTTAATCACACTCAGTTCTTTAGTAGTTTTAACCAATGTACTCAATCTACTGTTGTTGACGCCATTTCTTACTCCTCTTTTCTTGTTTTCATCTCGGCCGCAATATCCCATCTCGGGTGGTTCAAACCGGTTTAGACTGGTTTGTCCGGTACACGCCGGTTCAGAACGGGATGAATTGCGAGACGGAATTTTGGCTGTTCCGCACCGGTTTCCGACCAGAACGGTGTAAACCGGCCGGTACGGGATTAATAACAATGCTTCTGCATCATGTCATTCGTATTGAGCTGGTTTAGAACCACAGACCACGCAAAAGCTCTTATCCCGAAAGTTGAAAAAAAAAAAAAAAAAAAAAGCTGAACATTTGAGAAGCTATCAAGAAAGCCAAAATACGTTACCCCCAAAACCCCCAAAGTATCCACCGATTCCTACTTTGCACCCCCGTTTGAAAAGTCGGTCTCTTTGGTACCTAAGTTTCCAATTTTTCCCACTATGCGCCCTCTGTCAAATGAACGTTAAAAAAACTAACATAACTCATCATGTGCTTGTCACATGATGGGCACTTACGTATATTTAGTGTGTCTTGGTTCAAAACGGTGGCATATTAAGGAAATAACACAAAAAGAAAAAGAAAAGAAAAGCAAAGCAAAGAAAAGAAACCAACGACCATGAAGTCAATCTGGGAATCACGTAACCCCAGCCACCTCTTCCACTTCAGGTCCTCCCCTTTGATTCTCCCACTTCTTCATCTCATTCGTTTCCCCTGCAATTCATTTTCTCCCGATTCTAATTCAAGCCCATCCAAATTCATTTCCCCAATTTCATCCCTTTTGTTACAGACTAACAAGTGAGCTGAACAGAATGGAGCTCTCACTGTCGTCTCCGGCGACCATGACGATGAAGGTTGCATACAAATCATGCTCCTGAACAACATCTGTGTTTAAATCCCTCCCATCTCCTCTTTCCGCCTAACATCACCCCAATATCACACCCCCTTTTCCTCTCCCATCTCAGATCCATACCAGATTTGAGTTGACAACTTAGGAGGATCTTCCCACTCGTTATACAGCTTCATTGTGCAGTATGGGACGAACCGACAGGGCCACCGATTCATTAAGCTTAACATCTCTACATTTTACTTAGGGCAGCTCTTTCAGCATTTCCAACCATACTACTTTCCACCCTGACAGTCTTAATCAATCAAGAAACATTGCTACCTTGTCTTTAAGACTGCTCTTTTTTTTGGTCAAGGGGGCAGGGGCATTGCCAATGACAAGACTCTCATTTTGTTTCTTGACTTCATGATCAAACGTGATATCCCCTGAAACTACACTCTCCTTTTCTTCGTAAACAGGCTTCTTTAAATATGGACCCAGAAACAAATCCAGCATATCTTGAGTAGGATCCTCCGTCACGATAAGTTTGTTTATGATTATTGTGCTTGTCACATTGTTGGTAGAACTATGGCGAGAAACTGCTTCTTCATGTGTGCGTGTTCTTCTAAGAATCTGAGGGTCAATGGTGGTGTCCCCAGTCTCACTTCTGTGAAAAGCAGCATCTACAGGCTGATTTTCTGCTCTAAGTACTCCATTATTATCATCTTCAACAAACTGTTAAAAACAAATGGCCTGAGATCCTCTTGTTTATTTTTTTTGGACATTATTAGAAGCCTAAAATTACAGACTTGCCTGTGAAAAAACATAAGTGAAAGGTAACCGACTCTTACATACTACCTCCGTCCCAGCTCAATGTGGACTTTTACTGTTCATGTGGTCAATTCATTCGAACTTTGACCATTATTTTGTGAAAATCTAGCTATTATTATTCAATTTTAAAAGTTGTTATTGTTTTATTGTTAGAAATAGTATCAATAACATCTTTCAAAATTGCATATAGATATATAGATTTTCATAAAGTTAAGGTCAAAGTTCAGTCAAATTGACCAAAAAAGTCAAACAATGAACATTGAGCTGGGACGGAGGTAGTATTAAATAGATGCAACACCAAGAAAAAAGTATATTACCTCCGTCCCAAAATGAATGTCCCAAAAAATTTCAAATTTACTCCTGATCAAGAGCAAATGTTGATTTTTTTTCGGACATTCATTTTTGGGCGGAGGGAGTAATAAAGTTCAAAGGTAACAATGTAGATAGATTGATACTAAGAGTAATAAGTGAAGCCAAATTTACCTCTTTAGCCATGCTCATTAGATCTTCCATTGTCAGATCCTCATCATCATCATGAGGAGACCAGACATCAATATCATCATGACTGTTGAACCCAGAACTCTTTGCTATTTTCCGTTTTGAAAGGACGGGTTTCACAACTTTATTCCTAACTCTCCCGCTTTTTTTATTTGCACCACCGATATCTTTGTCATTGGAATCACGGCTCGGGTCAGGTCTACTAACTTCTCTTTTGCGTCCCTTCGAGCCACATTTCACAATTATACTTGATTCTTTCACCTCCAAGCCTTCTCCACTAGGAGAACTAATCACATTTCCATCTCTAAAGTGAACACTCGGTTGGCCCTTGTCATTATCATCTTTAACATACTGCTCAAACAAAGTGTTGATTTATAAACACATTTTAATAAGCCTAAAACCATAGCCTCAACAGCAAAAAGAGATACTATGGATAATGGTTGATTCTTAAAGCAAATTAAATGAAAGCAGAACTGACTGAGCAATACTTCTGCCATCTCCGAAAGATAGTCCCATTTGGTTTTTGATGTTCAATACAAGTGAAATTTGACCATATATTAATGAAAATCTAATTATTCTAGTGAAAATCTACAATTTTTTGATAAATCATCAAGTGATCCATCATTAACAATTCTTAGAATTTCATTGAGAAAATTAGGTTGACGTTAAAGTTTGGTAAAATTTCACTTGTATTGACCGTCAAAAATTGAATGGGACTATCCATCCGGGACGTAGAGAGTACAAGCCAAAGTTCAAACATACTCAAGTGGATGGGAATAACTTCTTCCAAGACTACTAATTGAAGTCGTATTTACCTCTTTAGCAAAGCTCATTAAATCTTCCATAGTCAAATCATCATCATTGTTGTCATCTGGAGACGAACCTTCAATATCATCATCGTTTTCAAACCCAAAACTCTCCGCCTTTCTCCTCTTTAAAGGAACGGGCTCCTCAAATTTTCTACCAACTCCACCACGTTTTTTCTTCCCACATTGAATTTCTTTTGCATCATCATCACCATCATCATTAGAACCATCATCTCGTTTACTAACTCCTCTTTTCCTTCTCATTCGACATTTCACAAGAACACTCGGTTCTTCAACCTCTAAAGCTTCCTTTTCACGATGAGCATTTTTAATTTTCCTCTTGGGCTGATTTCTCACACTTGCAACACCCACATCCTCCTTGGAGACAACATCGAGGGTTTTGCTCACACTATCAGCAGCCGATACACCCAACATCCATAGAGGTAATTTACGTTTTTTCAAATCATCAGAAGAAGCAATGTCCATTTTGTTTCCTTCAATTCAAGGGAATAAACCTAAATTCACCCAAATTAGTATTCTGAAACATTTTCCTAAATGACATTGAAGCAATAGAACACTAAAATAAAACAAATTGAGATGATCATGGGTGAGAAAGAAACATAAATCACATAATTAGGTAATTAACCGATTCAAAATAACAATCAAATGACGGTAGAAAACAAATCAAGTTTTTGTTCTTCTAATTTTTGTTTAAACAAATAACCTATGTTTCAAATTTTGCAAGAAACTGAAAGAACTTCAATTAATTGGTAGAAATGACGTTAAAAATAGAAATCACCTGGTGGGCAAAGTTTGATTTGCGAATCGAATCAAGATCAGTTCACTATAAATAGTTCCTGCACACGAAAGAGAAGAACAAGCGCAGCATAAGAGAATTTTGTTTGATGAACACTATATTTAGATCAACTTACACTGTCTTACAACGAACCCCTTAAACTATTTAGAGTTTAACTATTAGAGCCCTGAATATTTTACATGGCACAAAACCCTCGCAATGCTAACAGGCTTCGGCACTTGCCTTCAAGTTACCACGACTAACTTGACTTCAAAATTGCAACACTACAATGGAAGCCTTTGGTCGATCAAGTTCTCCCACACACGCACGAGTCATGCTGACAGAACCATGATTTTGTAAAAAATTTAAAGTTCCTCAGCTCCCAACGACCGACGCGTACGTGCTAAGTGTTAAGTATGCCTCTAAGGCATCAAGTGCACGCCCCGGGCACGCTTTGCGGGTGCCGGTGCGGATGGTAGGCTAGCCAAAGGCTAGTCTAATGGGCCACTAGTTTGCAACTAGAGAGAGGCACATGATTGACATTAACAAAAAGCAGCTGGTCAGTGTTTTGTGGAACGAACACAGTAACATTTACACAATAACAACTATAATATATTCCATTCTTGTGTTGTGTTCAATTCGGCCATGGACCATATCTTGGATTCATACATGGCTTTCTTTTGAAGTGGTCAAACTTTCACTTATATAGGCGATTTTCTATAAAGAGTATCATGTCATACTCTGATCGAGCCAAAAATGAGATAAATAGTGCCGGATCCAAGGTTGGATATCTGGAACGCCTTGCTAAGCCTGAAAAATATGAACGCACGTGAGCTTGGCCGGGCTTCACCGGCTATGTCCCTCCGGGGTGAGAATAAGTTAGATGTTCTTTTTAGAGAAAATGTAGAAATGAGGAAAGAGCCAGGGGAAGAGAATAGACCTGATTTAGGTTTGAGAACCCTATTTATACTGTGTGTCTTGCTTATTCTCCAAGATCTAGATCCTACATTCTAAAGATTTGGGTATATCCTTCTAGGGTGATGTCACCTTATTGTAAGATACCCGCGGGAAAAACGAATAGTTCCCTCGAGAATCAAACACGTTACTTTAACGGAAAACGGAGTCGCCACGTTAGTTTAACTTTAAACCCAACTTAACGAAAAATGGTTAGAGACGAAAGGTTCGGAGGTCAGGTTTCGCTTTGGGAAGAACATAACCGGTAGTTCACCCAAAGTTCCTCGGGAAAAAAAAAACCGAGTCTCCCTAATTTTGTTAACCAAAATTGTGCAAGTGTGTGTGTTCTTAAACATGGGAGAAACTGACTTTTAACAAAATCAGTTAGAAACTTAACAAAAAGGGTTGTTTTGTAAACAGTTTAACAGAAAAGGGGAAAGACTGAAAAATCACCCCTCTGACCAAAGTAGCCGTACGGCTGGGAAGGTCATCCCTGGGGTTTTTACAGATTGTCAAGAAATCATTCCAGTTTCAGGCAGAAACAGAGCATTCTGCTGAAACTGAACAGTTTTACATATTTCCAGTTTATTTACTCACACAAAGCTTGAATTAAATCATCTCTATGCTCTTAATCACTAATTAAACACCAAACACACAAGGTTTTGGGTGTGATCAAGGCAATAATTGGGGAAAAATTAAGAAAGGTGATGAACATGACATTTGAGCCAAAATCCTCATTTGGATGGTTAAAGATGGAGACTTTAACATCCAAATAGATGATTCTTCCAAGGAAAGGCATTAGGACATCAAAAATCAACCTTTGGATGGATAAAGATTGAGTCTTTACCATCCAAAGGGACATTATTGGAGTTAGATCAAGGTTTGAATAATAAAGATTAAAACTTTATCATCCAAACTTGATCATTTCACCCTAAGATGAACTTAAAATTAAAGACATGAAATTTAACTTGCATAAATGTAAAGACATAGTATAAATTGCATAAAAGTAAAGACATAATATAAAGAACATTAATGTAAAGACATAATGTAAAGTGCATTAATGTAAAAACATAATGTAAAGAGACATTAAATGATAACAAGCCTTGATCATCTTAGGTTTGAACCCTTGATCATGCATAGAACATGAGGGTACCATTGATTCATATCAAGAACTTGGTTCCAATTCATAATATGTGCAGGAATAATAAAGACATAATGTAAATAAGGCAAAATAAAATAGATTATGAGATGAAGAGAAGATGGGGAGAAGGAGGCCTCACCAATTTTGGTTCTAAGCCTATCTTCTTTCTCTTTTTTCACTCAAGAATGTGTTTGTATCCCTAATCTGCACTCAGTTTGGTAGAGTTTGCACACACAAATGATTTTCTCCCCCCTAGAAATGATCAGCAAGGGTCCAATTTATAGGGAATGAGGGTACCCAAACCATCCGTACGGATTGGCCCCTCTAGTACCCACATTATCCGTACGTCTCAGCCTGGCGAGCTTCTGGATTTTTCCAATTTTAATTCCAGAACAGTCCTGGAATTTTAGGTTTATCTTAGTGAGGTCCCAGCCTATCAGTTTATCCCTGAATGGTGCTAAGAGTTCCTCTAAAGTTGGTTAATTTCAGATTGGGGTACTTACAGAGCCCCTCGGCAACGTTGCTTTGGAAAAGCGAGGTTGTTGATAAAAATAAGCATCCCAATCTGATGGGAGGATGGCTTTGACCGATTTGGTTGCGTGGCTGGACCTAGGGGTATAGGATTCCTACGTATCCCGTTTGCGGGGATTCAAGCCTAACGTAGTTCGAAAGGGGTGAGAAACTTTAAGGCTACTCAAACCTAAGGGCTACCTCTCCTAGGGTGTAGGAGAACTGTAGACACCCCATTTTGGACGTTCATTCATAATCACACTACTTCCGTGTCTCGCCTTTGATTTGGGTCGAAACTCGTTAAGTTGGACATGTTTCGTTAAGTTTCTGACTGACTCCATTAGTCAGGGGCCAAAATGAACATTAAAACGATTGCAGAGGGTAAAAAGTGAATTCCAGCACTTAGATGTCTCGTACGAGACATTGATATCTCGTACGACACACCCCCTTTGATAGTCGGATTTTGGTCAGTTTCCTTGTTGATCTCAACAATTTTTCTTGGCAAACACTCAAGCAATCCGGGAAACACCTAATGGGCGATCCTAGAGTCCAAAAATACCTCTTGGTAAATCAGGTCCTTGATTCCCATCCAAACTTACCTCCTTGGCTTAAACCCTAGGTCAAGAACTCCTATAAATATAGAGGTTCTTGAACCGAAAAATGTCCAGAATGGCCATTCACTCAAAACCACTCTAAATCTGATAAAAGAGGTCCTCATAATCAGCCTCTCTCCCTCACCCCGAAATTCCAACCTTCATAAAACCATTCAAGTCAAGTTCATCGGATCATCAATGCCTTTAGTCAAGGCCATCCATAGGATTCTCGAAGAACGCTTAGGTAAAACTCTTTGTTTTCTACCTTCTCATCCTCTTCTTTGTCTTTGAAGTAGTGTGATTCCATTAAAGGATCAGCCTATAGCCTCTCCAATCCATGGAGATGGTCTCGAAGCATATGATCCGACATCTCAAATAAATAAGAAATTATTTATTTGTTTGCTTTTCTTTTGGTACATGAATGCATAATATTAATAATGATGATGATGATTTCGCAAGCAAGACCGATCCTAGATTGGGTGGATTGGGTGCTCCTTGACCTTCCTAATCCATAACTTAACCCCCGAACTCAAGAATCTCACGGTCTGTGTTCCGTTTAACAACATGGTGGTGACTCTCAAATCAAATCAAATCAAAAAGGTAAAGCGAGGGAAAACTTGCTCCGGACGCAAACAGTGGCGACTCCGCTGGGGAGGATCATCATAAGAGGGTTAGACTTGTGTTGAAATCATCATCATTATTCTTGAAATTCTGCATTCTGTACTGTAATCTGCTCCCAAACTGAGATGCCTCGTATGAGGTACCTTTTGTCTCGTACGAGACATCTCGGTTCTGTCCGGCTGATCTGATTCTCTGATTTGAAAAAGGAATTTTGTTCGGTTCAAACACGTACACAGGGTTTCAGATCTGCTCCCCCCTCTGTTTCTGAGTCTTAGGATCCTCCTAACGACGAAGAAACTCCCCATATATCATAAGGCTAACCTTTGTTTTGCAGGAGTACTTGCTAAATGTTTTATTCTCTGCTTTGCTTATGTTTGCCTTTATGTGTGAACTACGACGGCCTGAGTTCCTCCACAAGAGAGAAACGTAGGCAGCCACTTGGCCCGGTCATTGCATGTTTTTGTTTTGCTTTAAAAAAAAACTTCTTATTTTCTCTTTGTCACCTAGATCTTGACTCCCACACACGTACACACATATAGAATAATTGCACCACATACCCTATAAACCCGGGTCCCAATCGGAGGACGGATGTCGGTCAACACCCCCATTCTAATGAATGGCCCTCGCCGGTATCTCCAAAGATGGTGTACCCACTCCGTGACACGCTCCTAGACTGTGTTCATGGGGAGCCTTAGCCGTAATCCTTGCATCAACATCATGCATACATGCAAGCTAATAAGACACTCCTTGAGACCGGTCGGTTCGATTCTTAGGGTTGTTTTAATATTTGCCCAAGATAACGCATTTTCTACAATCTCTAATCCTCCCTTCATGAATTCTTGACGATTGTCCCTTCGGTATAAATTGTTAGACAAAGGGTTGAGGTGATGAGATGAGGATTTTTCTACGAGGATTCGAGTCTAGTCTCTCTTACCATTAAAACCCTGCGTTTGACAATGCCCCTTTCGGTTGTCCCTTACAAGAATTCACAAGGTTTGATTGCATTAATGCGTTGTTTAACAAAGTGCAAAACAACTACGGAATCACTTAGGTTTGGTTAATTGAATGGTGGATTCCGATGAGAATATGTGACCTTTGCCCGAATTGTCCGTTTGGGAGAGTGCAATACAGGTGAAAAACAAGGGGCTCATATTCTAGGGTGACAGAATCCACTATTCCAGGATGAACTAGAGTAGTAACCTCTTAAAATGGATTGAATTCCGTCCGACCAATAGGATTAAAATCTGCAAATCTGACTGTCAGGTTAGATGTCTCGTACGAGACATCCATTATCTCGTACGAGACATCTCTCCTTTTCTGTGATTCTGCCGTGTTGGTCAACCCAATCTCATATAAGCCGACTTGTTGACACCCCAGCCTATATTTGACACATTTTTTGCACTCTAGGTCCGTCAGATCAGCAAAGTATCTCTACGCTCCTGACACAATGTCCGCCCGCACAGAAATGTCTCTCAGAGAAATCTCACAAAGTCTGCGCTTCAAGATGGAAGCCACCGGAGGTTGGAAGGAAGGCTTGTCCAACGGAGAGGCCCCGAAAATCAATATCATGCAAGAATTTTGCTTCAGAGGGCTCGACTATGCCTCTTATTATGCTTATGACCAAGTCAAAGAGCGTATCAAGCAAAGTGAAAAAGACTGGGCTGAGATCGAGAAGATGATCGACGGCAGTAAGCTTGAGATATTAGAAGCCGAATACAATGAAATGAACAAATGGTACAATGCCGCTGTCAAGAGAGCTCAATATTTGGAGGACAACCAAGAAAAGGTCATCAATGATGAGGTAGGTATCTACATCAGCCTGCTTTATCAAGACCTAAAGAACCAAATGGGGGAGAAACATAATCATCACCTCAATGTCATGAGGGACCATTATGAGAGCATCATGCAAAGCCTCCAAACCAAGTCACAAAGGGTCTAAACCGATTTGAGCCAAATCCGACTTGGTAGGGTGTTCCGTGAGCTTGAGAGGGAAGGAAAGCTCACACCGATGAAAGGGTACAAGACCAAGTATGAGGGAGCCGGAAGGGCCTTGCACCTATATTGGTACTACCATCAGTGCCGCGGTCACCACACCGACAAATGCAACAACTTGAGGGATAAGATCCAAGATCTTATCGACCAAGGCACTCTCCAGATAAAAGGCAATGGAATCGGCCTCGTGCTGAAGAATGAGGGGCCCGAACCTCGCGCTCCTTTTCCACTCCATTAGTTAGAAATTAGATAGACTAGTTATTTAATTTTTTTATATAGATTAGACGTTTCTTTCCTTTTCTTTAAATAAACTAGTTGTTTTTTCGCTCTTTAAGGCGATTCCATTCTCCGGAACGCGCCCAGTACTTAACATGATGCTAAAGGAAGGATACTTCCCCGGTCTTGGACTTGGTAAGCATTTACAAGGGATAAAAGAACCACCACTTGTCATTCTATACCCCCCAGAATATGGTCTAGGATATGTGTCACCACTCAAGGGTATCCCTAAGGAAGAAAGGGATTGGACCTCATATATAGTGCCACTAGCACCGCCCTATTGAAGGAATCTAAACAAGTACTTTGTACGCGAAGGCGAAAATCTGCCATACTTCATGTTTCCTGAACCATGGATCGACCATAGGGGGAAGCGCCAACTGGGCTTTGAGATCTTCAGTTACTGTGATCCGCACTCACTTGAGATAGAATCGATGCAATTCTCGTGTCTACCTCAAGAATTATGGGGTACCAAGGCTGAAGCATTCAGTGAGTGGGACTTTGTGTTGGGAGAAGACCTACTGCGCCAATTTCTCAACATTTGCAAGCTAGAGGACACTCAGATCAATGCCATAGACAAGGGGGACACTCAGAACCAGGATTACACCGAGCTCATCAAGAAGTGTGACGAGCCCATCGAGAACTGGTACACAACTGGGGGACCCATAGCAAGTGAAGACTTCCTGATCAAAGAATTAGGATGTACTCCCCATCCCCATAGAGAAAGAAAATTTGTAACTCTTACCTTAGAGTCAGATACCGCTACCGATGAGCTCACCCAAGAGGACTTGGATGCCATCGCGGAACGTGTATTCCCCTACTTTTTTAATGAAAACATAGATCTTTCCGAGTATCCTGAGATTTCTAGCGTCATAAATGATGAATTAACTAATAACTCTAACGAATTAGATAATAATGAGTCATATGACGAGATAGATTAAGAAAATGAACAAATCTTAAAAGAAAATGATGAATTAACTAATAACTCTTACCTTGGGGGACGTTCTGTTATACAGTCATGCCGTTCGGACTCAAAAATGCTGGAGCACTTATCAGAGAGCTGTAACTACACTATTCCATGACATGATACATAAATAGATGGAGGTGTACGTTGATGATATGATCATACACTCCAAAGGCTTCGATGGGCAGCACTTCGTCGACCTTAGAAAGTTCTTTGAAAGGTTGAGACACTACAAGATGAGACTTAATCCGGCCAAGTGCACGTTTGGGGTACTAAAAGAAAAAGTCCTTGGGTACATGGTCACCGAGCGTGGTATAGAAGCGGATCCCGATAAAATCAAAGCCATCATTGACATGCCTCCACCTAAGACGCAGAAAGAAGTAAAGGGATTCATGGGCCGCCTTCAGTACATTAGTCGTTTTATCAATCAGCTCACAACAATGTGCGAGCCCATCTTTAAGCTCCTCAAGAAGAATGCATCCCTAGAATGGACCGAAGAATGTCAAGAAGCCTTCAAAAAAGTCAAGGAATACTTGGTAAACCCGCCAGTGTTGGTCCCACCTGTTTGCGCTCGAGACGGATTTTGTCCTCGCTTTACCTTTTTTATTTGATTTGAGAGTCGCCACCATGTTATTGAACGGAACATGGACCGTGTGATTCTTGAGTTCAGGGGTTAAGTTATGGATTGGGAAGGTCAAGGAGCACCCAATCCACCCGATCTAGGATTGCTCTTGCTTACGAAATTATCATCATCATTATTAATATTATGCATTCATGTACCAAAAGAAAAGCAAACAAATAAATAATTTCTTATTTATTTGGGATGTCGGATCATATGCTTTGAGATCATCTCCATGGATTGGAGAGGCTCTAGGCTAATCCTTTAATGGAATCACACTAATTCAAAGACAAAGAAGAGGATGAGAAGGTAGAAAACAAAGAGTTTTACCTAAGCATTATTCGAGAATCCTATGGATGGCCTTGACTAAAGGCCTTGAAGATCCAATGAACTTGGCTTGAATGGTGTTGTGGAGGCTTGAATTTCGTAGGTGAGGAAGAGGGACTGATTATGAGTACTTCTTTGATCAGATATGGAGTGGTTTTTGGGTGAATGGGGATTCTAGAGGTTTTTCGGTTCAAGAACCTCTATATTTATAGGAGTTCTTGACCTAGGGTTTTAAGCCAAGGGGGTAAGTTTGGATGGGAATCAAAGACTTGATTTCCCAGAGGTATTTTTGGACTCTAGGATCGTCCATTAGGTTTTTCCCAGATTGCTTGAGTGTTTGCCAAGAAAAGGGGTTGAGATCAACAAGGAAACTGACCAAAACCCGACTGTCAAGGGGGATGTCTCGTACGAGACATCAATGTCTCGTACGAGATATCTCAGTGTTGGAATTCACTTTTTGCCCTATGTAGTAGTTTTAATGTTCATTTTGGTCCCTGACTAACGGAGTCAGTCAAAAACTTAACGAAACATGTCCAACTTAACGAGTTTCAACCCAAATCAAAGGCGAGACATAGAAGTAGTGTGATCATGAATGAACGTCCAAAATGGGATGTCTACAGAGCCCCTCGGCGACGATACTTATGGATGAAGTAACGTCGTCAATAGAAAAGACGCTATTTTGAACTAGGGGTATGGTCGTGCTATAAAGCTGCCTATGTATTCCTCGGAAGGAAATCAGACCAAACTGTAAGTACCCCGATCTGGATCATCATGCTCAAAATAATTAAATTGTGGAGTTGAGGGGTAATTTGGGATTTAATTGGGTCACTATAATGTTCAAAGGGCATTTTAGGCATTAATTAAATTATTTTAGAAAGGGAGGGATCTTCTGGTAATTTATAGAAAGCCAGGCCATAGTTTTATTCCCACAAAGCCCAAAAGGACTTTGTGGGAATTATCCGAAAATTGCTCAAGAAAAGGAAGCGGGCGCACATCCCAGGCGCGTTTTCTCAAGGCGTACATGGAGGGCCAGCCGACAGCCAGCGCCACGCGTCCTCTCCTTATCCGCCAGCCGACAGCCTCGCCACGTGGAAGCTCTTGATTCGCTGGACGGATCTGGCTTGTCCCCCGCGTGAGGCGCACGCGCTAGACAAGCTCGCCAGCCGCCTCTCTCCGATTGGTCCGTCACCCCCAACTTGCTTCCCTCACCTTCACAGCTCCACATGCCGCGCCCCCATTCGCCCTTCACCCCACTTGTATCACCAACAACTCTCCTTCTAGAAGAATTAATTCTCAACCCATTTTACATCCGAAAATGCTCCATTTTGTGCACAAAAATGATCCAATCTCAACCCATTTTGTGACCAAAAAAGGGATCCAATTTGTGCCCAAAGAATATCCTATTTTTGCTTAACCCCTAAGCAAATACCAAGCCCCAATTCCTCTTATAAATAGAGAGCTCATCCTCTCTCATTTGAGGAAGAAAAAGCTCTAGCAAAGTTACTCCCTAAAATTGTTCTCTCTACAAAATTGAGTGATTGTCTTTGTGAAAGATGGTGAGCAAACCATGTTAAGTAAAATCTTAGAGTCCAAGATCTCTAAGTGAAGAGGAAAAGAAGCAAACTTGGGTCAATCAATTAATGATTTACCCCAATCTTGCTTAAAGGTTGAACCTTTATCCTATTGTCATCTTCATCTTTATCTCCTTCTTTTTCTTTTGTTGGAATATCATCTTTAATTTCAAGCATTTACATTATTGTCATCTTTAATTCCAAGTCTTTACTTTATTGTTATTTTTATATTGTTCTTGTTGGGATATTGGCCTTGTTTCTTTCCATGCTTATAAAAATGTAGTCTTTATATATATATGATTGGATCCAAACACTCTTATGATCCCAATGATTTCATCTTACACTTTTATGGTGTATTAAAGTGATGAACTAAGTGGAGAGGAGTATTTGTTACATTTATGTCATTTAATTTATGCACACCCACATGATCCTAAAAACTTCATCTTGCACTTTAATGGTGCATTAAAATGATGAACTAAATGGAGATGGGATTTGCTACATTTAAAGTCTTAATCTTTAATGTTTATTCCAATTAAAAGCCTTTATTTCAAGTCTCTTCTTGTTTATCTTACTTGGATGATAAAGTCACAATCTTTATTCATCCAAGTAATGATTTGTCCAAGAAAAAGCTTTTATTTATTTTAATCTTGTAATGATTACCTTACTTGGATGATAAAGTTGACCATCTTTATTCATCCATGTTGTGGTCTCATCCAAATAAAGGTATTAGTTGTCCCTCTTGACTTTATTAATCCTTTCCATGATAATTAAAGTCCGTCCCCAAGGATGTCTTATTTTACTTGGATGAACATCATATTTTGTCTCTTTAAAGTATCAAAAAATCAAAAGGGCATTAACATGCCTACATTTTATTTCTAAAATCACTTTCTAAAAACAAGTCGGTTTCTCCCATTTTCAAAATACACACACACATACTTGCACGTTTTGGTCAACAAACTAGGGAGACTCGGTTTTCAGAGGCATTTTGGGTGAACCTCGATTAAGTTCTTCCCAAGGTGTAACGTGACCTCCGAATCCTTTCCTCTAACCTTTTTTCGTTAAGTTTGGGTTTAAAGTTAAACTAACGTGGCGACTCCGTGTTTTGTTTCAAAGCAAGGTTCCGTGTTTGATTCTCGAGGGAACTTTCTTCCATTTACCGCGGGTATCTTACAGTGGCGACTCCGCTAGGGAATAGTTTGTTCTCGGATTCCTTTTTAGAAGATTCGGGGGCATTCATGTGTGGGTCAAACTCCCGTCCCCGTTTGTTGACTTTGTGCATATTTTGTGTGTGTTTTATGTTTCTGTTTTGGTTTTTTGAGAATGAAACTGTTCTGGAAATGCAATAAACTGGGGCTTGATGATCTGAAGTTGAAAATCTGCAAAAAACAATGGAACTACATCCCTAGCCGTACGGCTGGTTTGGTCGGGCCCACAGAATGTTTCAAGTTAATAGTTTTGTGCAGGGCAGAAACATTCTGATGGTCCCCTTGCTTCTTCTTGTCCAGGTTCTAATTTACAGCCTTGTATGTGCACATTTGCCTTCGTTTTCTTAGCCAAAAAGGGATTTTCAAAGCTTGGTAATGCACAAATATTTTGGACATAAAATTGGGTTTTCAAAGCCTCATTGTGCCTTACCCCTTTTACAATAAATTTGGTTTCTCAAATTCTTTTGTTGTGCATGACCTTTTTGTACAAATGACTTTCAAAAGGTTGTTGTTCTTGTTGTAAAGTTTTGGTTTCGAAAACCTTTGGTTGTGCACGACCTTTCCATGTACAAAATTTTGATTCTCGCTTATTCATAGCTTTGCTTGATTACTTGCTTGATTACTTGTTTAAATTGTTTGTCCATGTCTTGTATATACTCTTGTACATTGCTCACGATATTAAAACAAATTGAAAATTTATATTTTGACTCAAAAGGGAACATAGAAGGCTTCATACAACGCGCACTTGACCTTGTGCACGTTCCAAAATACCTTTAAACCCAGAATGGATGCCACGATGCAGCTTGATTGGTGCTCTTGTGCCCTTCTCGCGCGCATGGGTCCATTCCACCTCCTCTTCCGAGCCGAGTCAACCACACATGTCCGTGACACACAAATACCGTGACGATGGTTGGTTTTTGGTCTAGCTCACGTCATCACATCCCTAATACATGTCCAAAGTTAATTATGGACAAGTTAACGCCCGAGTCACGACTCCTTGTGAAAGCAAGTGTGACCAAGGTCATCTTTGACCCGGTCCTTGACTTATGCGTTAATGTCAATCATAATTAACCAAAGTCATGTATTAAACATAGGATGACACCGTGTTATTAAGACCTCATGCTTGGCCCATCCTAATCATCCTTGAGCCCAAGGTTAAGGTCCAAGATCCCTCATTAAAATGAAGTCATGCCGAAATTTTGTTGAAGCGTTAAGTCATTCTTAACCTTGACCGGGTCTTAACTACGATAAGAATGGCCCACGCATTGGAACTTGGTGATGCACTAGACCCTAGGTTTGGTTCTTTTGGTCGGTAGAAGCCGCGTGCCCTATAGGACCCTCGCCCGGGATAGTCCGTCCTTGGGCGCGTGCAATACAGGTGAAAAACGAGGGGTCTATAGGCGTAGTGATGGCCTCCACTGATCCATGTTTTAGAGTAGTTGCGAAAAAGAAGAGGAATCTTTTCCAACCATTTAGGAATGAAAATGTGTTTTAAGTAAACTTGAACGGATAATTAATTGCATATTGCTTGAATTTGCTCCGTTTTGCTTCTTGTCTTTGACACATTGCTTTCTTGCGTTAACAAGCGTCGTCCCGTTAATCTTTGGATGGATCCCCGTTATCCTCCAAGACTCCCGTTAAATCCCTAGGCGTTGTCCCCTAGGAACCCGTTAAGTCCTTGGAAGATCTCCGAGGCACCCATTAATCTTTGGATGGATCCCCGTCATCCTCCAAGACTCCCGTTAAATCCCTAGGCGTTGTCCCCTAGGAACCCGTTAAGTCCTTGGAAGATCTCCGAGGCACCCATTAATCTTTGGATGGATCCCTGTTATCCTCCAAGACTCCTGTTAAATCCCTAGGAGTTGTCCCCTAGGAACCCATTAAGTCCTTGGAAGATCTCTGAGGCACCCGTCAATCCTTGGATGGATCCCCGTTATCCTCCAAAATTCCCGTTGAAACCCTAGGCGTTGTCCCCTAGGTCTCCGTTATGATTCCCGTTGAAACCCTAGGCGTTGTCCCCTAGGTCCCCATTATGATTCCCATTAAAACCCTAGGCGTTGTCCCCTAGGTCCCCGTTATGATTCCCGTTGAAACCCTAGGCGTTGTCCCATAGGTCCCCATGATAATTACCGTTGAAACCCTAGGCGTTGTCCCCTAGGTCCCCGTTAAAATTCCCGTTGAATCCCTAGGCGTTGTCCCCTAGGTCCCCGTGAAGATCCCCATTAAATCCCTAGGAATAGAGTCCCCTAGGAAGTTAGTCAATCCCTTGGACGGATCCCCGTTATCCTCCAAGAAGTCAGTCATGATCGTCTTTGTCTCTTAGAATTCTAAACCCGTTTGAACTATGGTGACCTGGGCCTCTCTTCGCGTGGGACCCCCTCCCTCGTGGTGAGAGGAACGTAGGAAACTTTGGCCCGGTCAAATATCCCAAATAGAGACACGTGTGTCTTTGGCCCAAGCACTCATCCAATTTTTACCCAAGTCTAAAATACCCTTTTTCCACCGCAGTAAGAATGAAGTGGAAAAGAGCACCGTGTCATCGCCTGTTCAGCATCGAGTCTGATAGTTCCTCAGTTGCTAAAACTCCTCCACTCTGATACCTCAGGATGACCAGCTCAGAGGAAAGTAGTTGGGGAAGTGATACCACAGATGATCAGGACAGTCCAACCAAGGAAGAGTTGCTCCAAGCTTTAGAAGCCTCCAGGGCTCGGGAAGAGATTACCAGGAAACACCACGAAAACGCACGGGATCAGTTTGTCGAGTCAATGAGACATAAGGGTGTTAAGGTTTTGTTTCAGAATGATGGGTCCTTCATTGAAGTTCCTGACCACGAGGAAGAGCTCGAAGTCACCCAACCTCCGAATTGCGACAAAATTCCACCCCCTCATTCGGGCAAAAATACCGAGTCCCCTCATTCTCTACCTCAAAATACCATCACTCAAAACTTACCTCCCACTCAAGCTCCCTACACTCTGAATCACCCCGGATCCAACATTCCCTATGGGTTACCTCCCATGAATCCCCAAATACAATACACTCAAAACACTCATGTCTCACCATTTACACCGGTCATGCCTCAACCATCACTCCCATGATATCTCCCTAATTACACCCCTTCCCGGTTCGAGATCTCCAATCGAATCCCAAGAACTCAGTCACCATATGGGGGTACTCGATCAACCATTGGATTCCATGATGACCCGTATCAGCTCTACAATCCAAGACCTTTTGGACCACAGGCTCCTTACATGCCTCCGATGTATATTCCTGTGAGCAACCGAGGTTATGAGTATGCCTACACCCATGCGCCTCCACAGGATCCTTATGTTGCACCTCAGTCGGGTAAATTGTTGGGAAAAAGAAAGCAAATGGAATATAAGGAACCCCTTGTCTCGAGCAGCGGTAATTCTCATCACCACCACACTTCAGTCAAAGGTAAAGGAAAATCCAAACGCTAACCCAAACCCCGCTTCATAAGTTTTGAGGATTTCAGAATGCCCATAAGAAAGGTATTTGAGAGATTGGTTAAGCAAGGCCTCGCAAAGCCTCTTGCCAACTTCCAACCCAAAAACCCCGAGAGGTACCTCGATGTTAACAAAAGGTGTGCTTTCCACAATTGCCATGGGCACAATACCGATGAGTGCTCTGTTGTGAAACGTATTATTCTAGATTTGATTGAGCAGGGAAAGCTTGAACACCCCCACGCCCCCGATACGACCAACGACCTGAGTATCAACATGCTTGAATTCGTGGAATCCAATCTCGTGACCTCCCTCGAGTTCAGAACCCTGGGGATTGATGTGAAGGAAAAATGGAGTGGTGTCTGCCCCAAGGAAAATGAGTCCCTGATTGATGAAGTTGCTAATCCCGAAATGGGAAAGCTTGTTTTGAAAAAAATTGACAAAATTAGTGTCCAAGGTGGTGGTTCCTAAAATCAGCAAAGCCGGATTGACGGAAGGCGTTTGGAAAGAATCAGCGGCACAGAAAATGTCTGAAGGGCTAAATGCCCCGGGTTGGGAAATGAATGGTGCTGTGGTTGCCAAAGAAGAGGACTAAGCTTCGAAACCCCCTTCCATCAACCTCCCCTTAGGAAGAGTCGGATTCCATTGTGAGGATGTGTGATAAGCCCTTAAGAAAAGACACCTGTTAGGTTTAGGTTTAGAGTCTTGACTCCCCGGTTGATGCCATGTGGTGACCATTCTGAATCCATTGTCAGTTTTCTTAATAAGATTATTATTATTAATGCCTTGTCAAAAGTTTGTGTAAAGTGTGTGTGAGTCTTTCACTCGAAATGAAAACGTGTCTTTAAAAAAAATGGAGATCAAGTTTTCTTAAAATAAAAGATTAAGTTTTCCCTAAAAGGCAAATCCGCTAATGAAGCGTTCTTCTCAAATCCTGGTTATAATTTCACCTTGAGATTTAATATGATAAAATTCCATTGCAGCCTTGTCCATTGGAAACATTGACCAAGGACTCCACATCTGAATCGGCGTCCAAGACAACCGTCCGCATGAACAACAAGATCAAAAAGGTTAGAACAATGTCTGCAAGGAGAGGCCCATGCTTCAGAGGCCCAAAGGCGGCTACACCAAATGGAGATCCGTACCTTCGTTGAGTGCCAAGCACGAAGGCTATGCACCTTGAAAGGAAATCACCAAAAGGAGATGGCCAAAGAAAACTCCCAACTCATGAGTAGATGAATCCGGCAATTGCAACGCCAAGCCAAATGGAGACCTCGCGAAATCTCTCCGGACGACATGGAACCCGAGTTCCCCGTGGAAGATATGGAATATGCCGCCGACAGCCCCTCCAAACAATTGAGGAAGAAAATGGATCATCGTGCTTCATAGGAGCCCATCCCTAAAAAAAAAAAGAGTCTTCCAGCCTCATAGATTCTAGATTTTCACCAAAAGTCCGTCCCGGACTGTGTCCTTTTATTTTTACAAAGGTCCACACTTGGGACATGTATGTATAAAGTTATCTAAATAAAAGAGTCATTTTCCTTCTCTTCTCTCTAGACTTGAGACATTATTTGCAATATACATTTACTCTTGAAATTGCCTTGCTTGTTAATATCAATTGATTGCTACGCTCCCAGAATGATGAATTGACTTCTAAGCATACTAGTTAATGATGACTCATTAAGGATGAATGGACCTAACACAAAAGAAAAATGCTAAATGCAAACAATTAATATTGATGTGAATAAATGTTGTGATCAATTGGCATGAAGAAACTATTAATGGCAAGTCTTCCTCTATACACATCCCCGATACACAACCCGATACACCTTTCTGATACAAATTCTTGATGCACATGAAAAGCATCCCGAGACACTGAAAAGGCAAGGATGTTGTTGCTCAACCATCAAGATTCAACCGTGATCGCACATGTGCGCAACCAAGTAAAGGACTTCCCGGATCCTTGAAGTCAAAGTGAGAAATGACAGACGTTCCACCAAGGGGCTACAAATGAGCCAATGGCAAAGATAGCAAGTTGGGGCTAATGTTTCCCCTCTCTCTCTAAAAAAAAAGAGAAAAGAAATGAATCATGGAAAGAAGGAAAGGAAATGAATATGTGCGAAGAGGAAGTCTGCCTCAAAAACTCACCAAGTTCACTGCAAAAGTCCACCTCTAAGAATATCTCGAGGAGTTCACCGCAAAGCAAAGCGATCTACGCCAACAAAGCAACAACATCCTTCAAAAGGACACAGACTTCAACAAAAGACGATCCATGGCCGAACTACGGCGACCTGAGCTCCTCAAACCGAGGGGAACGTAGGCAACCTTTGGGTCCGGTCACAACATGAAACAAAACCATCAAACCATGGTCCTCTCAAAATGACCAAGTTTTCTCCCCTCGGTCCCATCAATGACCGATGTCCCAAACACACCTTCTTCTCCCAATCTTGCCATTGATCGAATCTTAATCTCAATTGATCACAACATTTATACATGTTAAGCCTAATTGCTTGTTATAATCTTGACTTAATAATAAACATGGTCCATTCAAGCAATCATTTTGATGGTATTAACTAAGGCAAATTTCAAATGTCTCGACAAGTCTTCTCCTCTACATCTTAGGAAAGAGCTAAACACTTGTATTCTGTCAAGCAAGGGCTTCCTCCCATTTCATGATACATTGCTCAAAGAGCTCACCAACATAAAGGGACTCTCTCCCAAATAAAATGCCCTTGCTTTCCTCCAAGAAAAATACTTTAAAGTCCCCGTTCTATCGAGTCAGCTGGATCACTCATAAAAAAAAGGAAAAGGCACCAAAAGAGTAGCCCGCTAGGTTGAAAACCCGTAAGGGCGGCCTAGGCAAAAAATAGGGTGTGCCATAAAATACGCAAAAGAGATACGCGCTAGGTTGAAAACCCGAAAGGGCGGCCTAGGCAAAAGAAAGGGTGCGTCATGAAAAAGGATGGGTTCCTAACCTCACGTCAAAGGCCGAAAGACGACAACGGGTCCACGTCAACATCAAAAGTCGAAGGACGACATTGGGGCTACCTCCACATCGACGACAACAAGGACATTGGGGCTACCTCCACATCAACGACAACAAGGACATTGGGGCTACCCCGACATCAAAGACAAAGACGACAATGGGGCTACCCCACAACGGTGACAAGCAGATTTCCTACCATCGGTTACTCCTCAATGAATGGAATAAATCCAAAGGACTTTATGCATAACAAACCTCGCGGTTAAGTTAAAATAAAAAATTTGACTAAAATGCTTTGTTAAAAGATTTGCCTTTAGAAATAAGCTTTTTCAAATTTGCCCATTTGGTGCCATTTGTCAAAAACAATGTTTCAAGCAAAATGCTTTTGATCAAAGAATGATTTTCCCAAAGTTTTACTTGCAATCTCTTGGGGGTACTAGGAAAAATCTAATTTTCTCTTGGCCTTTGAAGGCCACCCGAACGACCATCATTCCTACTCTTCTTGGGAGGTCTAGGAACACTGATACGGACCGAAACCTTCTGCGCAACAGAGCGCCTCCGAGCATAAAAGTCATCCAAAGGGGTACCGAAAGGGTCGGTTAGAATGTTGTTCACATCAGCAGCAGCCTCCTTGTACCTCAAAGCACTGCTAGGCTCAAAATCCTTCCCTAGCAATTCAGCCCGAAGAGCATCTACCCAAGTAATGCCGCGGTAGACGGTACCAAGCAAGTGATCCAAGTAACTCTCGGGAAGAAAGATACTACCCTGATGCAAAGGAGCGGAAGCCCACCGGTTACGATCATCTCCCCAAGCCGACTGAAGCTCACTCGAGAAGTCCGGACCTATGTAAGAAACTAGACGAAGCATCCCATTTCTCAGAAAAGGAATTATTTGCTGACGACCGAACTGTATCAAAACCCGTTCAGGTTGGTAAAGCGAAGAATCTCTCAACCCGGGTAAAACCACATGCTGAAAACCGAAGGTCCATTCCACAAAAGGGCGAAGACCCCAAGGGCAACACTCAATGCCAGCTGTAAGACAAGAAGCGAAGAATCTCCTCCAACCCTCTTCAGTCAAATCTCTAATCAGCAACCGTCGCCTATGAACAGCAAAAGGAGAGAGGTCATCGTCTGACGCATAAAGCCTGAAATGCTCCCGAAGCCATATGGTCAAAAGCAAGGGGCTTCCTCGTCGCATCTCGCCCGTACGATGCAATTCGTCCAGACCATGCAAGGTCTCTCCTACAATGAGTGGAATTATGCTAAATCATTGTCCTTTCACCTGCAACACAATTTCAGCCAACTGCGCATCCGCAGTACCCAGAGGAGTGACAAACAGAACCTCGCTGAAAAGACAGACAACCATGGCATTTCTCTTAAAAGACTGAACCGCGACATCTTCCGAATGCAAGATGAAAAACATTGGAAGCTCAGTTATGTCAACAACGGTCCCGTGCATCATCTTCTTCACCTCTCCAACAGGGAGATTCAGAAGGTCAACCCAAGAGTCAATAACACCGCGGTGATACTTAGGGACGGCAATCCGACCGGCCAAAGGCATACCCAGAATGGCCCCAAAATCATCGACGGTCGGCACCATTTCATTAGCTGAAAAGTTGAATGTATGGCTATCACAATCCCAAAAGGCTGCAGCAGCCTTCAACAAGTCCCAATCCGGCTTCAATGTCCGCAAAGTAAAAAGAATTCGACACCCGAAATCTTTGATGAAAGCATTTTTGGGATGGGTCTTGAAAGAATACACGAATGTCGACAAATCCTTCTCGTAACTCTTGACAACCTCAGCATCAAGACTAAAAAGGTTAGAGGTCATGGGGAAGAAGATCACAAGCAAAATTGAACAATAAAATGGTGTTCAAAAATGGCAAAAGAGAGCTGTTAGAATCAGATTGTCGACCAGAAGCTGATATTATAGCTGTTGAGGGGATCTTTTGGTCATCAAATGTCAGGCCCCGAATTTCGCCTACCAGAGGCGCGCGCCTCCCGACACTGGTCTATAAGGCGCGTGCGTCTCATCACCAAGAGAGGAAGCGCCCGCGTCCCAGGTAAAAAATGCTTTAGAAATGGCCCTTGTCAATGTTCAGAAAGCAACCCAGGCACTTCAAAAGCATTCAACCAGCAACAAGTTCAGGATCCCAGCAAGGAGAAGTAGTTCAATGACAACAAACACTCAGCTGGGCACACATTAATTTGGTCTGCCCTTAAGTCATGTCTAAAAACTGAAATAAGATAGAAACTCCCACTCAAAGTAGGGTGTCTTTTATTTTCTCAAAAAATTAGTTTTTACAATTCATCCCCAGCAGAAAGCACTCCGCAGTCAACTGTGCCCGCACCTCATCGAAAGTCAAAGTCTAACAGTCAACATCAAAGTGCGACTCATGGCAACAACTTGGTCCTGGGTGAGCTACAAAAATCACCACCTCCTCATCAAGCAAAATCTACATCCATTCAAGCAAACGGTCCTCCGGGTCCCGCACTTTAGCAAACGGTCCTCTGGGTCCCGCATTCAAAGCAAACGGTTCTCCGGGTCACGCATTCAAGCAAATGGTCCTCCGGGTCCCGCATTCAAGCAAACGGTCCTTTGGGTCCTGCACTTTAGCAGACGGTCCTCCGGGTCCCACACTTTAGCAGACGGTCCTCCGGGTCGCGCATCCAAGCAAACGGTCCTCTGGATCCCGCATCCAAGCAAATGGTCCTCTGGGTCCCGCATCCAAGCAAACAGTCCTCCAGGTCCCGCATCCAAGCAAATGATCCTCTGGGTCCCGCAATCAAGCAAACGGTCCCTCGGTACTTGCTATTCAAGCAAACGGTCCTCCGGATCCCGCTTCCAGCAAATAGGTCTCGCTTCCAACAAACGGATCTCGCTATCAGCAAGACAGGTCCTGCTGTCGGCTACGGTGGGCCGCTTCATGCCACCAAAAATTTTATTATCAACCAAAGCTGCTCACACAGGGAGCGCACCTCCATCCCTCACAATTTCAAATTTCTGCTTTTATCGAGTCTTTTCTTTTTTCTTGGTGATGTCCTAGGAGGATGTCTGTCTTTCATTGGTGCGTTTGCTTTGCAATCCACGCCGCCGAGGGGCTCTGTAGACACCCCGCCTTGGACCGCTCACCCCGATTGCACACTTGATTTTGTGTTTCTCCCTCTTTCAAGGGTTTTCTGTTAGTTTCTGTTACTTTGGTTAAGTTCCAGACGGGCTCCGTTAAGTCCAGGGACTAAACTGAATAACCGTTTTAACTTTCTAGTGCACTCTGTCAGATTTTGCCTTTCAGAGTCGCGCGCCTCCGCCCCTTGAGGCCAGACGCGCGCGCCTTCCGCCGCCTAGGTGGGATGGGCGCGCTTCTGGTGTGCGTCAATTACAGATTCTGCCTAAGAATCTCTCCCTTGCTCATTATACATGATTTTGCCCGGGAAAGATTTCTTAGAGACTCTGTTTGGCTCCAAAAACTCCCCTCTTTCAACTATAAAAACCCCTCCAGTCCATCATTGGAAGGGACCTCTTTTTGACCTTAAGAATTTTCCACCTTGAACCTTACTCTAGGCAATTTACTAAAGATATTCTCTCCAAGTATTCAACATCTTCTTCAAGACTTTTTAAGAGGTTCTCTTTGAAGGATATTATAGGTAAAATGTCTTAACTTTATTCTTCTTCTCCTTCTTCTTCTTGTAATTCTTCTTCTTCTTCAATCAAATGTGCAATCACCCCAAAACCATTTGGGACATGACACCAATGGCCCTTTCATTACATTGAATTGGCCTAGGAGTTATCTCCCTACATTTTAAACAATAAAACCCCTTTTTATCATTATAGGAAGAACACATTTATCTTTAAAGTGAATTATGAACAAACAAGACCGACTTTGCTCGGGCGAAATGGGTGTTTAAGTACTTCCCATTTCCTAACCTAACCCCCGAACCCCTCATCCCAAAGAATCTCTGTTTTTGTAAATCAAACTTACGCTCATAAACATTAGGTTTTCTTACGTTGCTAAAAAATGTGGGTGGCGACTCTAAGATCAAGTAGACATCCTAGGGTAATTCGCGCTATATCCAA
This sequence comes from Campanula takesimana, assembly GCA_026119855.1. Classification (NCBI taxonomy): domain Eukaryota; kingdom Viridiplantae; phylum Streptophyta; class Magnoliopsida; order Asterales; family Campanulaceae; genus Campanula; species Campanula takesimana. The sequence goes on from JAOWBW010000729.1 coordinate 629,589, forward strand.
GCCGCGGTTTCCCGGGGTATCTACAGCTAGCATCACTTATGGAAATTCCCGAATGGACTGAGGTCAAAACCTTCAAAGTCACGAGGCGAACGACTCATGCTTATTACTAAATCATATACATGCACGACTGCAAAGAAGAGTGTGGCTCTTTTTCCGTAAATGCCTTGGACGATAAACCTTGGTATTATGATGTATGGAGTTTACTCCTAGACGGAACATTACCATCAGACGCATCACCTAAAGCGAAGATATCCCTCAAACGGTTTGCCGCCCAATTCATTATTATAGGTGATTGCCTCTACAAGAAACACCACAAGCAGTGTGTACTCTGTGCTGATGAACACGAAGCCGTAGAAATAATGGATCAAGTCCATTAAGGAGTCTGTGGAACCCACATAAATGGCAGTATGATAGCGAAGAAAGTCATCCGACTAGGGTACTATTGGGCCACAATGGAAGACGACTGCACCGACATGGTTAAGAAATGCCACAAATGCCAGATACATGCTAACTTGCAACATGCACCACCGTCCGTGTTATACCCCATGACATCCCCTTGGCCATTTTCTACGTGGGGAATAGACGTCATTGGCAAAGTATCACCGATGGTTCATAATGGGCAATCATTCGTATTAGTCGCCGTTGATTACTTCACCAAGTGGATCGAGGCTCAATCCTACAAGTCTTAAATGCCAGAAAGGTGGCTGAGTTCATTAAGACCAATATTATATGCCGATATGGGGTACCTCATGAGATGATATCTAACAATGGCTCGTACTTTGAGAAATAATGTGACCAACTGCTTGCAAAGTACAAGATAGAGAGACATTAGTCATCACCGTACCGACCAGAAACCAATGGAGCAGTCGAAGCTGCTAACAAAACCATAGAGACCATCGTTAGGAAAATGGCTAAGACTGGTAGGGAATGGCCCGACAATCTACCTTTTGCACTCTGGGGCTATCGTACTTTGATCCGTACCACCACCGGTGCAACTCCATACGCCCTAGCCTATGGGATGGAAGCAGTGCTACCAATCGAATTAGAGGTACCATCACTAAGGGTTCTCCTATAAAACCAAGTGAATGAAGTTGAATGGTTGAACAGCCGTTATGAGCAACTAGTCCTGCTAGATGAACGACAACTTTGAGCCGCCGAGCATATCCAAGCGTATCAACGGAGAATGGCCCGAGCATTCAACAAGAAAGATAAGTCCAGAAACATCAAAGAAAGGGACCTTGTCCTACGCGAACACCATCCCGGACCATTCAATCCTATGGGAAAGTGGGGACCAAGGTGGATAGGCCCTTACATAGTCAAGAAGATCTTCTCTGGAGGAGCGGTACAACTCGCAGACCTAGATGGAGATCAACTACCAAAGCCAGTCAACATGGACAAGCTGAAGAAGTACTACTCGTAGCTCTGTCCCCTATTTCAAAGTAAAAGAGAAAGCTCGCTAGGTTGAAAACCCGCAAGGGCGGCCTAGGCAAAAGTTAGAGCCAAAGGCACGAGAAAAGAAGCCCGCTAGATTGAAAACCTGAAAGGGCGGTCTAGGAAAAAATCAGGGTGTGCATAATAAAAAAAAATAATAGGGGACAGTCTCGTACGAGACACCTATGTCTCGTACGATACATGTCAGTCAACAGACATATTTTTCTCTTTCTTAAACAAGAACTACGATGACCTGAGCTCCTTATTTAATTGATGTAAATGGAGAACGTAGGCAGCCTTTTGGTCCAGTCTATTCAATAAATAAAATCAAAATCTTGTCTTCTTATTAACTGAATGCATTTCAAGAAAGCAATAAGAAAATTTCTAACATGAATACCAACTTGCAAAAGAAAATAAATAAAATACTAAAAGTCTAAACATTGGTCTATCTAAGCAATCTCTCGATACTCCTAAGGATCTATTTCTTCCTTAACTTAGTAGGGGCTTGACCACGGTGCGCCTTGTCATTCCTCTTCCTCTTGTGCAAAGGTATCTCAAAACCGGGAGGAACGTCAAGTCTACTGAACACCGAGGGAGTCAGTCTCGCAAACACATGAGGCCTATCTAGAGCTTGAAATTTACCGGGAAGTCCGTTTACTCTCTTCTTGTAAAAGTCACTATCCAGAAAGTCTTGAGTGGCATGTACTCTGACATTAGAAGGATCCTCCTTAGCCTCCTTCTTCCTCAAATTCAAGCTAGGATCGAATTGGTCCCCCAACAAAGGACGGGTAATGTCATCAATATTCTCAACACTGGGACGGAGTTCTTTAAGAAACCAACCCAAATACTTATCGGACAAATAGATGCTCCCTCCATCACGATGAAGATTGGTCCAACGATCCATAGTGGTGCCTTACCCCCAAGAGGGAGTCAAGCTCGTAGAGAACTCTGAGTCCATAAAAGAACTGTCTTGAGGCCGCCCCCTAACACGAAAGTGTCCTGCTGTTAGCCGAATTGTCGCATTACCCTCCGAGAAAAATAGAAAGAGGCATCCCTCAAACCCGGAAGGATGACCCTGTCGTATCCAAGGGTATTAGCTACAAAACTTTTCACCTTCCAAAAGGATGGACACCAAGCAATATCATCAGTCTCCGCCTTGGCAAAAATATGGGCCCACTCCTTAATGCTGAGACCCTTCACCAACAGTCTCCACCTATGGAAAGTATAAGGAGAATACTCGATCGGAGAGTCCAACTGTTTAAAATGTTCTCTGAGCCAAATTTTCAACAATAATGGACTTCCCCGAGTCATGGAGCCGGTTCGGTGTAGCTCATCAAGACCATAAAGGGTCTCCCCCAAGATAAGAGGGACTATGTTGAAGGCCCATCCTCTAGCTTGCAGAACGATATCCACGAGCTCCGTGTTCGCCATGCCACACTTGCTCATAAAAAGCACACTTTGGAATAAGCACAATGCCAAGAGGCAACACTGGGAATCCACGCTATGACCGCGAGTCACCCGACCTTTGAATCTCTAAGGTAGAGCGTAGAGATCAATATAGCGGTTATGAATATAACTCTGCGCCTCGGTAAGGCCTATACTCAATAAATCCCTGAGAGATTCCGCAAGTACCTTGTCATACTTGGGCACCGCAATCACTCCTGTCAATGGCATATCCAGGATAGCCGCCATCTCCTCTACAGTAGGGACCATCTCATTAAGCGAAAAGTTGAAGAGATGAGTCGAAGGATCCCAGAAGCGTGCAACTCCCTTTAGAAGGTCCCATTCCGGTTTTAGATTCTTCAAGGTGAAAAGAATCTTGAAACCGAATATCTCTACGAATCTTCCTTGACGAGCCTTATCAAACGAGCGAAAGAACGTCGCTAAGTCATTCTTGTAGCGTTCCACTAATATCGAGTCTAAGGAGAACTCATCAACAATTATTGATGAAGGGACGGACTTGCTTGGGGCCATTGAGAGCAAAAGGTTGAGAATTTTACTCCAAAATAAAAGTTCCCAGAACTGATTTAAGGCTGCATGGTATTCTAGGACAGACTAGAGGTGCTTATATGCAAGTTCAGACACCAAATCCTCGAGGAAAAAGGAGAAACAACCGCAGGTTCACAAGATAGCTCGTACGAGACATCGATGTCTCGTACGAGGCGTCTCCCAGTTCAGATAACAGAAACTCTGCTTAGAATCAGGTTGCCCAATGAGTCAAAACATGCCTCAAACACCTCAGAAATGCACCCCAGATAGTTCATACATCACATACAAACGACCCAACACGAATCCATCTCATAAAAAAACCCCTCGGTTGACCAACCGGATGTGAATCAATCCATTTACACAGTTAGAAATAAAAACTAAAATTAATAAATGTATGTGCGTTAGAGTTAGGAGTTAACTATCGCATAAGTACAAACCAAAGAAAGAAAAATTGTCTTCGCCTACGCCGAGGCAATAAATACATCATCAACAAAAAGAGGGAATGGGTGATCCTATCTACTCGGCATCAAGAAGAAAGGAGAAGTCGCCACTGCCACGTGATCATTCATCAGTCTGAGGTCTCTTCCCGCAAGAAGCCGACTCCGCTGTCTGGCGAGCCAATCGGCCTAAGAGATCCGCGGTCTCTCTCTTTACCCTCTTGGCATAGGCCATGAACTGGGCGAGCCGTCCGGCTACCTCTCTATACTCAGCAATGGGCACCTGTTGAGAAGAAACAAGTAGAGATGTCAAAGTTTTCAGAAAAATAATAAACAGAGACATGAAATGGCAGAATGACGGAAATGACAAAACGTCATAAACCATACCATGGTCGCGTTGGCAGGAGGTACAAGTCCCTCAGGCATATCGTACTACGTGGACAACTCCCTGGGACTGAGCCTAATCGCCCTCCAGAATCAACCGGGGCATGAGACGAGCAAGAAAATCAGCGTAATCAGTCTCCAGAGACATATGGTCGAAAGCATCCTGACCAATGATGAGGTCCCCTCTCTCCTCCTCCGCGATGGCATAAGAGTTAAGCATATGGGCCGGTGGGTCCAAAGGAACAAGGACATCGAGCCTGCCACCACCTTGCTGGTGAGAGACTCTCTCTCCTAAATAGAAGCATCCCCCACCAAGGCCGATCATCAGCAATCTCATACCAGCAAACCCGTAAACATGATCAATGCCCGAACTCTGCCAAGGAAAGAAAGCAAAAGTGGACTCAGGGACGGCCTCCCACCTATCAAAATATAGCCGCATGCACTCCACCGTTATATCAGCCCCCTCTGCCTGCTCATCCCTGTTACCCCGGCGCCATCTCAAAGTATCTGGGAACATAACAGTGTTGTCTCGAAGATTGAAAGTGAAGAGACCAAACATGGCGTAAGCCCAGGCCTGCAACATGGGAGAAACATAGAAGATGTCAATATACAATAGACTGGGGCTGAAATAAAGAAGGAATACAGGAGAAGATGAGTATTATACCTCCCAGGCATGACTGTAGCCGCCCAAGCTAGCGTTCGCCCGGTCCCGCGAACTCTCATCCATGGCCACGTAGCAGTGGGCCAAGCCAGCTAAACCCTAACTGGCATTAGTCACATGCTGCATATCCCTCAGGCAGCTCAATAGAGTGAACAGGCAGTCGACGCATGATTAGCAAATAGCGTCTCAGAAAAGGCCCACCACAGAAAGCCGCGGACAACTGCAATACGGGTGTCAGTGAGATGCATCTGACCAACATTAACAGTAATATAGGCATCAACCTTATCCCTCAAAGCCTTCAGAGGGACACCCTTACCCAAGGTACGCACAGAGAAGCCCAAAAAGTGCCTCATATCATCACTACTAGGTAGGAAGTCAGTATCAACCTTAAGTGGCTCACCGACGATGGCAAGCCTGGTAATGGCATAAAAGTCAGTAGGAGTCATGGTGACCTCTCCCCACCATATGTGCATAGTATAAGTATTGTCCCACCAGCGCTCCCGAATAGCTTGGAGCAAGTGAACATTCCTCCTCTCACCGACGAAGCCGTTAAAGAAGGGCTTAAGCTCGAGATTCTTGATCTCTTCCTTCATCCCACCATTAAGAGTTGCCCACCTCTCGGCAACTGCTCGTACACTTCCTCTACAGTTATCAACAACCCTGAATGGCTGTAAACAACAAAGGCAAAAGAGACGAATGTCAGAAGATCGGTAAAACCCTCATTTAAGCATTTTACCCAAAAAGTCGCAGAACTGCCTAGAACGACATTCAAAATCATGTACTACTATACTACAATTATTTTCAACATCAACAAGGACGAAATTCCATCAAAATATCAGCCATGCATGATAAACCCTAGCAGCGATAATTCTAGGCAAAAATCGACAAAAGTTAAGCTGCGAAGGCACCAAATTAAGACATGCAACAACGAAATTGACATGGAAACTCAGTCAAAGGAAGAGATCCTTACCCGACTCGTCCGAATGGCGTGAGAATTATGATCCTCGAGGAATGGGCACAACTCATCCGTCGCCCACACTTTACCTCTCATGTGCCTACCGAAGAGGTGTTCTTTATGAGAACGATTTGGACCGGCCATTTGAAAGGGTTGGGAATCACTAGAACTTGGTAAAAATGAAGATTTTTGGATGAAAAAATCGCCTAGGGTTGAGAATTCCCGAAATGAAATAAGAAAAGTGATTTGAAAATCACTTTCAGCGCCTGATATCGTCTCTGATCTGCGTAAAAACAGAGAAGTCTTATACGAGACATCCCCAGAAAAATCTCAGAAAACCCTGTTTTCTCGGGAAATTTCAGAAAAGCCTTGCTTTTAACAGAAATTCTAGAAAATCCCTGCTTTTAACAGAAAGGTCAGAAAAAGTCCTGCTTTTGACTGAGAGGTCAAATCTGAACCCGGTTCAAGGTGGAACATTGAGTCTCAACAAAAGAATATTTTAAGAATTGGAACAAGCAAAGTTGTTTCTCAGTACGAATTTATTCTCACCGCACATCCAAGATCATAGGTGAGCAACAAAGTCTACATCAGAAAACTCTAAATCCCATGACTGTCATCGAGACGTATGTTAATGGCACAAGATTTACAACTGGGTATCCCACAAATGTTATCAAGACGTAAGTTAATAACACAGGATCCCACCATTTAGAGTCCCACAATTTCCATCAAGACGTATGATAATGGCATAGGATTCACTTTTCTGATGAAGAGGCAATCTTGTTGGAAGGAGAAGCAAGGATCCAAGTAATTGGCGTCTTCGCAACCAGTGATCCCACAATTGTTATCAAGGTGTACGCTAATAACATAGGATTCACACCCCTCAGAGTCCCATAATTGTCATCAAGGTGTAAGCTAATGGCATATGATTCACATTTTCTGACGTAAAGCCAACCTCGTTGGAAGGAGAAGCAAGGATCCAAGTAATTGGCGTCTCCAAACTCAGAGTCCGATCATTGTTATCAAGACGTATGTTAATAACATAGGATTCCCACCAGATCTAAAGGCGGTTTATCATCAACAACAGGGCATATTCAGAATTGGCGTTAAAGAGATTGATTCCTTAGTATGGATTGCAACTGGAGACGGTTCGTCATCAACAAAAAGGAGTATATTCAGAATTAGGTCAAAGCCATTTATTCCTCAGTATGGGTTACACTCTAAACAATAAGCTTTACTTACCGCAAGTATTGTTTCCAAAATACCTTAAACCTCGTTTTTGCATGTTTTCGGAGTCGAACTACGTTTGTGAAAGATACCCGTGGGAAATGGAAGAAATTTCCCTCGAGAATCAAACACGGAACCTTGCTTTGAACCAAAACACGGAGTCGCCACATTAGTTTAACTTTAAACCCAAACTTAATGAAAAAAAGTTAGAGAAAAGGATTCGGAGGTCATGTTACACCTTGGGAAGAACTTAATCGAGGTTCACCCAAAATGCCCCTAAAAACCGAGTCTCCCTAGTTTGTTGACCAAAACGTGCAAGTGTGTGTGTGTGTGTGTATTTTGAAAATGGGAGAAACTGACTTGTTTTTAGAAAGTGATTTTAGAAATAAAATGTAGGTATGTTAATGCCCTTTTGATTTTTTGATACTTTAAAGAGACAAAATATGATGTTCATCCAAGTAAAATAAGACATCCTTGGGGACGGACTTTAATTAATCTTGGAAATGATTAATAAAGTCAAGAGGGACAACTAATACCTTTATTTTGGATGAGACCACAACTTGGATGAATAAAGATGGTCAACTTTATCATCCAAGTAAGGTAATCATTACAAGATTAAAATAAATAAAAGCTTTTTCTTGGACAAATCATTACTTGGATGAATAAAGATTGTGACTTTATCATCCAAGTAAGATAAACAAGAAGAGATTTGAAATAAAGACTTTTAAATGGAATAAACATTAAAGATTAGGACTTTTAATGTAGCAAATCCCATCTCCATTTAGTTCATCATTTTAATGCACCATTGAAGTGCAAGATGAAGCTTTTTAAGATCATGTGGGTATTTGGATCCAAGTTATATAAGATTACATGGATAAGTAAATACTTGTAAATGTAAATGACATAAATTAAAGTGCATAAATTAAATGACATAAATTAAATGACATAAATATAAAAAATACTCCTCTCCACTTAGTTCATCACTTTAATACACCATAAAAGTGTAAGATGAAATCATTGGGATCATAAGAGTATTTGGATCCAATCATATATATATAAAGACTACATTTTTATAAGCATGGAAATAAACAAGGCCAATATCCCAACAAGAACAATATAAAAATAACAATAAAGTAAAGACTTAGAATTAAAGATGACAATAATGTAAATGCTTGAAATTAAAGATGATATTCCAACAAAAGAAAAAGAAGGAGATGAAGATGAAGATGACAATAGGATAAAGGTTCAACCTTTAAGCAAGATTGCAGTAAATCATTAATTGATTGACCCAAGTTTGCTTCTTTTCCTCTTCACTTAGAGATCTTGGACTCTAAGATTTCACTTAACATGGTTTGCTCACCATCTTTCACAAAGACAATCACTCAATTTTGTAGAGAGAACAATTTTAGGGAGTAACTTTGCTAGAGCTTTTTCTTCCTCAAATGAGAGAGGATGAGCTCTCTATTTATAAGAGGAATTGGGGGCTTGGTATTTGCTCATGGGCTAAGCAAAAATAGGATATTCTTTGGGCACAAATTGGATCCCTTTTTTGGTCACAAAATGGGTTGAGATTGGATCATTTTTGTGCACAAAATGGAGCATTTTCGGATGTAAAATGGGCTGAGAATTAATTCTTCTAGAAGGAGGGCTGTTGGTGATACAAGTGGGGTGAAGGGTGAATGGGGGCGCGGCATGTGGAGCTGTGAAGGTGAGGGAGGCAAGGTGGGGGTGACGGACCAATCGGAGCGAGGCTAGTGGCGAGCTTGTCGGGCGCGTGCGCCTCACGCGGGGGACAAGCCGGATCCGTCCGGCGAATCAAGAGCTTCCATGTGCTGAGGCTGTCGGCTGGCGGATAAGGAGAGGACGCGTGGCACTGGCTGTCGGATGGCCCTCCATGTACGCCTTGAGAAAACGCGCTTGGGATGTGCGCCCGCTTCCTTTTCTTGAGCAATTTTCGGATAATTCCCACAAAATCCTTTTGGGCTTTATGGGAATAAAACCATGGCATGGCTTTCTGGAAATTACCAGAAGATCCCTCCCTTTCTAAAATAATTTAATTAATGCCTAAAATGCCCTTTGAACATTATAGTGACCCAATTAAATCCCAAATTACCCCTCAACTCCACAATTTAATTATTTTGAGCATGATGATCCGAATCGGGGTACTTACAGAGCCCCTCGGCAACGGTGCTTTTGAAGAAAGCGGGGTTGTCGAAGAAAGAATCCTGATCCGGTGAGCTACCAAGATGGGAGAGATAGTGACCAAGATGGTCGAGTGGCTGGACCCTTATCTTTAAAGTATTCCTACGTATCCCTATCCGAGGGAATCAAGCCAGTCGTAGTTCTGGCGGGGTGAGTGATTTTGAGGTTACTCAAACCTAAGGGCTAGGTGGGTATCTGTCATCCTCTCCTAGGGGAACGGGCATGACTCTTGGCGAGTCAAAGCCGGGACATGGTCAACTTGGCTCTATGGAGAGGGTTGACTTACAAGGAATAGGCATGACTCTTGGCGAGTTCAGAGGTGGGACATGGTCAACTTGGCTCTATGGAGAGGGTTAAATTACAAGGAATGGGAATGACTCTTGGCAAGTTCAGAGGTGGGACGTAGTCAACTTGGCTCTATGGAGAGGGTTGACTTTGCTTGGAACTCTTCCAGCTTACAGCTCTACCATTTAACATAAACACAAAACCCGATTGCGATCGGCTATCATCTTTGTCGGTTTGGAAGCTTGCATCCGTGTAAGCATTTACAACGAGATCATCTTCCATTCCTCCATAGACCAAAAACAAGTCTTTAGTTCTTCTCAAGTACTTAAGAATCGCTTTTACAGCTATCCAGTGATTTTCGCCAGGGTCGGATTGGTATTTACTTGTCATGCTCAAAGCATAAGATACATCCGGCCTAGTACAAATCATGGCATACATGATGGACCCAATTTCCGAAGCATATGGAACATCATTCATTTTCTCACGCTCATCGTTTGTCTTAGGACATTGAGTCTTGCTTAGACAAACTCCATGTAATACCGGCAAGGTGCCTCTCTTAGAATTTTCCATACGGAATCTTCTAATGACCTTGTCAATGTATGTACTTTGGCTTAAACCAAGTAGCCTCCTTGATCTATCTCTATAGATCTTAATGCCAAGTATATATGCGGCTTCACCCATATCTTTTATTGCAAAGCACTTTCCTAACCAAGTCTTCACAGACTGAAGTGTAGGAATGTCGTTTCTAATGAGTAATATGTCATCCACGTATAAAATAAGGAATAGCACTATGCTCCCACTAATCTTCTTGTATACACAAGGCTCATCTTCGTTCTTGATGAAACCAAACTCTTTGACCGATTCATCAAAACGGAGATTCCAACTCCTAGAAGCTTGCTTCAATCCATAGATGGATCTCTGCAATTTGCATACTTTAGAATCTTGTTCAAAACCTTCTGGTTGTGTCATATACACATCCTCTTGGAGTTTTCCATTTAGGAAAGCGGTTTTGACGTCCATCTGCCATATTTCATAGTCATGATATGCGGCAATGGCAAGCAAAATTCTTATAGACTTGATCATTACTACGGGTGAAAAGGTCTCATCATAGTCAATACCATGAACTTGCCTATAGCCCTTCGCTACAAGCCTAGCTTTGTAAGTATGCACCTTCCCATCCATGTTAGTCTTCTTCTTGAAGACCCATTTGCATCCTATGGTTTTTACACCTTCGGGCGCATCAATCAAATTCCAAACTTGATTGTCTTGCATGGATTGCAATTCGGATTCCATGGCTCCAAGCCACTTGTCCGAATTAGGAGAAGACATCGCCTCTTGGTAGGTTGACGGTTTATCATTCTCAATGATTTCTACCTCATTACTATCCGTTACGAGAAATCCATATCTCTCGGGCTCGGATCGTAACCTATTAGATCTGCGAGTTGCTTGTGTATTTTGAACAGGTTCCACAACTCCTTGTGGTTCTTGTTATTGTTCTTGTTCCACTATCGGTTCAATGTTATTTTCTGGGTCTCGAATTTCTTCAAGATTTACTTTACTCCCACTGATTTCTTTGGAGAGAAACTCTTTCTCTAGAAAGACACCAGTTCGGGCAACAAACACTTTGTTGTCCTCACGGTTGTAAAAGTAATATCCTCTAGTTTCCTTTGGATATCCCACGAAATTACATTTGTCAGATTTGTGTGCAAGTTTATCAGAGACAAGTCTTTTGACAAAGGCTTCGCAACCCCAAATCTTCATGAAAGATAAACAAGTTTTCTTTCTGCTCCACATCTCATATGGAGTCTTTTGAACCGATTTAGTTGGAACACGATTTAGTGTGAAAGCAGCGGTTTCTAGAGCGTAACCCCAAAATGATATTGGAAGATCAACTTGACTCATCATTGATCGAACCATGTCTAACAAAGTCTGATTCCTCCTCTCGGACACACCATTCCATTGTGGTGTTCCGGGTGGAGTCAATTGTGAAACTATTCCACAATTCTTTAGATGATCATCAAATTCTTGACTTAAGTATTCTCCACCACGATCTGATCGAAGTGCTTTAATACTTTTGCCAAGTTGTTTTTCTACTTCATTTTGAAATATTCTAAATATCTCAAATGCTTCACTCTTATGTTTCATTAGGTAAACATACCCAAATCTACTATAATCATCAGTGAAGGTTATGAAGTATTGAAATCCTCCCCTAGCATTGCTACTTAATGGTCCGTATACATCGGAATGTATCAACCCCAATAAGTCGCTTGCCCTTTCACTTAGCTTGGTAAAAGGTGTCTTAGTCATTTTTCCAAGAAGGCACGACTCACAAGTGTCATATGACTCGAGGTCACATGAACCTAAAAGTCCGTCCCCATGGAGTTTTGAGATACGCTTCTCATTAATATGACCAAGACGGCAATGCCATAAATAGGTATGATTTACATCATTAGGTTTAGATTTCTTATTTACATGATAGACATTGTCATTATTTTCATTCTTGACATCCAAGATATAAAGGCCATTAAATGAATTAGCAATACCATAAAGCACATCATTTAAATAAATAGAAAATTTCTTATTCTCAATAAGAAACTTAAAACCTTCATTATCCAAACAAGAAATTGAAATAATATTTCTACTTAAATCCGGAACATAATAACAATTGTTCAAAACAAGAATTAATCCGGAAGGTAAAGTGAATTCATAAGTCCCTACGGCTAATGCAGCAACTCTTGCTCCATTCCCCACGCGTAGGTCTACTTCACCATCTTTAAGTAGTCTCCTATTCTTTAGACCCTGCACATTTAGACAAATTTGAGAACCACATCCGGTATCCAATACCCAAGAATCAGTAGTAGAAAGGAGAATATCTATCATATAGATACCTGAAGTCGACGCAGCCTTGCTGCCCTTCTTCTTCTTTTGCTCTTCCAAGAAAGCCTTGCAATTACGTTTCCAATGACCAATTTCTTGACAATGGAAACAAATTGCATCCTTTTGTGAATCAGGTTTTGCCTTAGAAGCCTTGGCAACCTTTGCCTTGCTTATTTTGGGTTTGACAACTTTCTTACCATTTCCTTTGGCACTAGCCTTCTTCCCATCATGAACCAAGAGTACGGGAGAACATTTCTCCACAATTTTCATCTCTGCAGTTTTGAGCATCCCATGCAACTCAGAGAGATTCTTATCCATTCCATGCATGTTATAATTCATCACAAACTGATTATAACTTTTAGGCAATGAATTAAGAATGAGATCCGTGGCTAGCTCCAATGGGATTGAATATCCAAGTTTCTCAAGGTGCTCTACATAACCTTTCATTTTAAGAAAGTGAGGACTCACTTGTTGCCCTTCATTCATCTTACAAGTAGTGAATGCAACAATGGTCTTGTACCTCTCTTGCCTAGCTTGCTCTTGAAACATGGTTCTCAACTCCACGCCTATCTCATAGGCTTCCAAATGTTCTAAACTTTGTTGGAGTTTTGAGCACATAGCAGCAAGCATGAGACAACTTATATCTCTAGAATCATTACGATGTTTCTTGTAATTGTCTCTTTCTGCCCTAGGGGCAGTAGGCGGTGGTTCAGGAGGGAGAGGCCCATCTAGAATGTACAACTTATCTTTTTGCCTAAAAACGATTCTTATGCTACGGATCCAATCAATAAAGTTAGTACCATTCTCTTCGAGCTTATCCTTCTCAAGGATCGATCGCAACGACATTGATTGGGTGTTATTAGTCATTATCTACAAATATGCAAAATTTCCAAAATTTAATAAGTACCAATTTTCATTAAAGAAATAAATAATGTATTTTTCAAACAAAATACTCCCACTAAATTATATAACCTTCATATACATCTAATGTATAATATAATTTAATTGGGCTAAGATCCAACTTTAATTTAACTTTTGAGTCCACGGAGGCGGACCGCTCAAAACTAAATTAATTAGGTAGACAATCATGTCAATCATATCCCATATGATTCTTAGATCCTTTTATGAGATTATTTGAGAAATCCAATTTCAAAAAGCATGTTTAATCTCATCTTTTACCTAGGCCCAAAACTGTTTTGACGCCTAATTAAGTCCAACCATTTTAAACGCATAGGAACCATTCAATTTAATGCACCTTGCGGAGGCAAGCCCATATTAAATTAATGAACCTCATCTTGCTCATACATGAATAAGATTAATGCACCTCGCGGAGGCGAACCCACATCAAGATTACCCATGTATAAACAAGTGTTTTAATCATGGCATGGCAAAGAAGGACTTAAAACTTTCTTTGAAGGTTCATCACACATAGCATATAACACATTTATGAGCACATAATATAAACATGTTACACATCAAGTTTAGCCACTAAATTAATCTCTATTAATTTAAGCATGATATTTATGTGTCATTAGTTTCTCTATAATTATGAGGATGAGACTATTTCAACTTTGGTTATTATCTCCAAATCAAGACAACAAGAAGTGCGGTCGAACTAAGCCATTAGGCAACCACAATCCCGCACTAATTCAAGAAACCAAGAAAGTAGTCCATGTGGCCGAAACTAAGCAATAGATGGTCTCGATGAACGTAGGCCAATTGCATTCACAATTCCACATGGATCTCCAATCATCGAATCAAGAACTTTGTTTCTCAATTTTAGCAATTATGAACTCTTCATAATTCTAACTTCGTTTTATCTTTGAAACTTTGATTGCGATCAATTTTGGGAAACACAATCTCGATGAACGCAGATTAGCCATCCAAAACTTGAACCAATCTAGGAATCACAAGACTAAAACAAATAGGAAAATCAAACCCCAAAATCCACACACAAACCAACTACCCAAAACCCATTCCAGATCAGCAAGTCTGGACTGGTTCTGTTACTGGTTTTGTTGAATTTATCGAAAATTCCATATTCAGATTTTTACCAAAATCAGAATCTGATTCTGACGAGCGAGCGCCCGCCTGGTCTTGACCGAGCGCGCGCCTGAGCAAGCCTGAAGCAAGCGGCCGCCTGGTCCCTAGCGAGCGGGCGCCTGTTTGGTTAGAATGGTACAGAATTTTAAAGTTCGAAAAATTTGTCTCAAAATTATTTTTCCCCGATTATTAAAACTTTGATCTGATCAAAAATCAATAATCGAAATAATTCAGAATCCACCATAATTTTATTGCGATTGAATCGTGCGATTAAAGTTGCAAAACAATAAACCACATAAAATCACATAACACATAAACATCATATAATCCAATATTCATATCATGCTAGGCACATAAACAATTTATATACACAAAACATGATCCAAGTATTGAATTAATCAACATGAACCGGGCTCTGATACCACTGTTGGGTTTTGTGGACACATGCGCAGCGGAATTTAGCAATTAAAATTTTAAGAAACCCAAAGCCATGGATCCGTTCATATGATTAAATCAAATACAACATAATGAATAAGGAATAAACTAACCCTTGATGACTATCAAAGTTTTCTTTGGTCTTGGTGGAGAAACTTGAAGCTTTATCACAGACAAAATCACGAACTTTGTAGATGATAAAATTCACCCTCTAGCGGTATCCACACTTCGAACGAATATCAAGAGGCTCCTTGATCTTGGTTGCTAGACCAATAATTATGAAACACACTTTCACAATTTAATAAAGAACTATATGGAATTTATTTGTGAATTATTTTGTTCCTCAATTAAGGATATCTTAGAACAAAATAAAATCTCTCTCAAACTCTTTGAGACTCACAAAAGCACTAGTCAATATGGTCTGGCCGAATTGGGGTTTTTATACACAATTAAGACCTATTCCAAATAGGTAACTTGTGCCAAAAACCTTTCCTAATCGAATTAGGAATTCTTCTGCCGCCAGACCGAGCGCCCGCCTGGTCCATCCCAGGCGCCCGCTTATTTGACCAGAAGGTCCAGATCTTTTAGAATTCATTCAGGCGCCCGCCTGGTCCAACCCAAGCGCCCGCTCGGTTGACCAGGAAGCCCAGAATTTTTCCAGAAATTCCTTTAAGGTCCTTCGACCCTAAATTCCAATATAGTCCTCTTATTTAAGATTCGTTCTATTGTGTGTGACCCTCTAGGATTATACTAAGTTGGCAATGGGGTCAAACATGATCCCATAAGATATAATTAGGTTCTAGCAAACCGTCATACCTACCGAAATAGTATAACTAGATACAAGTTCGCATTCCTTTAGAATATGTCATAATCCCTTTGTCCACGATGTCATTGAACACAAGTCATGGTCAAACAGTCAACTTGTCTTGTTCAATACTTTCTCGATTCCGAATATGTTGATAATCCAAATGACATTGATCCGATCAATTCATTTGAGTCCGGCTGAACATTTCATCAACATCATTCCTACGAGAGGCCCAAGCTTGACATCTCTCCGTGGAGGGACAAATCCATTTAACTTATTACTCTTCCCAACGGGAATCCGATTATGCCAATCATACCCTTTATAACTACCGTGTTAAGGTAGCGTTTGAATATGTCAAACACAATGTTCATCAAGTGGAAGACTATAATAACTTCATGTCTAAGGATTCAAATGACATAACTAATATAAGATATATGTTCGACATAGACCATGACATAAATCTCATACAGCGGGTCATGTCCAGTACCTTGTACCCATAAATCTAACATGATCATCCCATGATCATTTAGCCTTTATACTAGTGCTTAACAAGTACTAGGGACGGGGATTATTATAAGTAAACATGAACAACAATAATAATCAAAACATCTCTTTATTGATATGAAATAAATGATAACAATTACAACGTTTATTAAACGTGCCTAGGGCACCACTACTAACAGAACACAATGGAGGCTCTTCCCGAAAAGTTCAAGATGCCCGATATTGGAAAGTTCAACGGCAACTCTTGCCCCGACGCTCATGTTGACTCCTACATTTTGGCCATGCTACAAAAGAAAGTGTCTCCTCAAATAATGGCACAATGCTTCCCGCTTACTCTCGAGGGGGTCGCAAAAGATTGGTATATTGGTCTTCCAGTTTCCACCCGCCTCAATTGGGATGTCGCTATGCTTGCCTTCAAGTCACAATATCAAGGCAACTCCATGTTCCGCCCCACTAAGAAGGAATTGGAGAGCACCGTGCAAATGAGTGATGAATCATTTGGGGACTTCTATCGCCGTTGGAATGACAAGCTAGCCGAGATGGTTGATAGGACTTCCAAGAAGGAACAAATGGACATCTTCTTGAAGTGTTTGAAAATGGACTACCGCACTCATCTTAGTGGGGCTTTTCACTCCGATTTTTCAAGCATGTATGATGCGGGGGTTAGAATTGACAATTTGCTCCGAGAAGTGGCCGAGTCCTCCTATGACACAAGCTTAAACGACAAAGGGTTCCCAAACAATGACATGGAAGAATGTAGTGACATGGAAGACTACAACGACAATGCAAACTACAACGACATGGGGGATGACGACAACAATCTCCGTTTCTCTTTCTCTACCTAGAAATAGGATAAAAAAAAAGAGTTACAAGTCCTCTAATGTGTGCATTAATGTTTTCTCTCGTCCAATGTTAAATTTTGAGTCAATCATTAAATAAAAGTTGTTCTTGTCCTCATACACTCTTCCAAGTTGTTCAATCTAATTCTTAGAAAAATGATGAAAAGGTGTCTAAACAAGTTTTGGAATGAAGGCCATCGCTTGAACGCCTAGGGGCTAAACATCGATGACGGCATCAACAACGATGACATCAACAACGACGAAATCAAGACAAAGAAAGGTGGAGCAACGATCATGAAGCAAAGTTTTCAAAAGGGGATAAAAAAAAAAAAAAAAAGCTCGCTAGGTTGAAATCCTCAAATCAACCTAGGTAAAAGTTAGAGCACAAAAAAAAAAAAATCCCCCTTCATTCAAAGAAGTTCACAACAACAACATCATTCCACCAAACGAAGGACGAAGCAACATCGACAACAATCACGACGAAGCAACAATTCATCACTGCGAATGGAGAATCAACAAGAACTATGGTGACCTGAGCCTCTACTCTGGAGGAACGTAGGCAACCTTCGGGTCCGGTCTCATGCAAGAAAGAAGATATGTTTAGGCCTAGCACGTTATGGGGATCGGCCTTCCTCTCGAACTTGTCATGACATCTTTGTACGATTCATTTGCCAGTGAATTAATCACCAAAAGATTGAACAACTTTCTTAGATTTGGAATCGCTTTCCGTTCCTTGTCGAGTCTAGGGGTTTCTCTTCTTTTTGCGATACTCCCAGTTTCTTGCAAGCAAATTGGGGCTTTCCTGCTCTTCTCTCTTAATGACTTACTTGCCTTCGTGAGTCATTCAACAAATACATAAATATACAAAGTCAATACTAGGGGCTACTTCCCTAGTCGAGTCAATGCCACTCATCTTTAGTGATAAGAGGTCTTCACCGCAAAATCACATGTCTTATCTCCTCAGCCAGAGTCAATGCACACTTCCTCATTAATCGAGTAAAAAAAAAAAAGAAGATGCAAAAGAGATGCCCGCTAGATTGAAAACCCGAAAGGGCGGTCTAGGCAAAAAACAGGGTGCGTCATAAAAAAAATAAGAGAGTGAGAGAGAGAAGGGAAAGAGAAATGGAGATCTCCGGCCTCTAAGGAAGACAACTGCACAAGCTCTACATTGGACCTTCTCAACAAATCAATTCCCCACCGAGTCAACTTTGGGATTGCAAAAGGCTCGACAAGATATGGCACCATCACAGGTTGTCTTGGGTTATCGGCATCATTCTCCAGCAGTGTGCATTTTTGGGTTCATAAAAAGAAGGCCCGTGGTAACCAAGACCCATATGAGAACGAGCCCATTATAAAAGGGCACAAGGTTGCACAAATAATCCCTAGCTAGTCAATTGGCTTGGGCAGCAAATAGCAACAACATGTGTCTTAGTTTTCAAAGCTTCTTCAAGTATGTGCTTCTAAAGTACGCCGAAAGGCTCCTGAAAAATGGAGTAGCTCTTGCCATGTCCTCTTATGTTTGTTCCCTCGCACGAGGATGAGTCACTCTTGCTTTGCTCAACAAATGGTGACACCCTAGGGGCTATGTTACTCAAGAACAAGGGCTTCTTTTGATTCATTTGACAATCAATAAGCCCTAGGGGCTATGCTCGAGAAAAATATGTGAGACTATCCTTAAAGTCTCTCAAAAGGGATGTCAAAAAATCCCTCTTGTCATGTGTGCCCGTACTCGTTCCCCCGATCAAGGATGGACCTTTCTCACAGTCAATGATGGCACTCTAGGGGCTATGGTCAAGTCTTAAAGTCTCCCTCGACAAGAAGCAATTCACTTCAATGTCCCCAGCAACATTTGAAGCTTTATACCGAAAGGTCTCAAGGAGTTTCGCAATCTACAATCTTTTGGGCTACGGCATTACAGTGATACAAGCAAAGGGCAATATTGGGGCTTCGCAATTAACAAGCTTTTGGGCATTGGTACCCGAGCAATGCAATTTGGGAGTAGTCTTATGGCTCCATGAAAGGGATCAAACTTCAATGGTCCCTCAACACTTCCAGTCAAAAGGCCTCTTGGTTTTAAATGAAGGCTCCGATGATATGAATGAATTTGATGATTCTTGTTAGAACTCACAGCGAGATTCTGAAGGAAGTCTTAGAGAAAAGGAAAAAGATTCAATATGCTAGACTCACCCGGCTGAGTTATGGCGGGCAATGCCAATATATTAACTCTAGAGACAGAGTTACGGCCAATCCCAATGTTTCTACAATACAACACCCCCTTCTCCAAGATCAAAAGCATAGGCTGAATCTGAAGATCCGCCGTCGACTCAACTCAAGAAGACTCGAGCAAACATACCGTTCGAGACTTTATCACACCAAGACCTTATCATCTGCAACAACATCACCATCTCCCACGAGACGTCTCCCGAAGACCGTACTACATTTTCAACATGGACCTTCTGCCATTTGGGTATCTGTTGGGTATGCTTATTATAAACCACTCTTATTACCTAGATTTGATTGATCCCATAACCTTATTTTACTCTTTGTGGACTTTAGGATATATTGTAAGAAGTACTTGTACTTCATTTAGAATAGTCCATTTCTTAGTTTGTTAGGCTTAGCAGATTGGGACCCTCAATTTTTCTAAGTCTGGAGATATGTGGAAAGTGCTTAGCCTACCGCATGAAGACGTCTACCGCAGCTTCATGCTTGCCGCAAAAATCAACTCAACACATGCAAGACATCGACCGCATAATGCAAGCCTACCGCATGGCTCATTCGACCGCATGTAACCAGAGTTGATTAAACTCAAGTTTGGTTCAAAGTTAACCATGGTCACACTTGTGTCCAAAACCTTGGTTAGTTTAGAACGTTGCAAATTCAAATTTCAAATTTGAATACAACTGTCATCATAGTACAGTTGGACCACCATGACTCTGCAACAAAAGGACAACTCAGACTGAGCTCCAATTAGAAATTAACAGCTCATTGTCCTCTAAACTTGCCCTCCAAGAATTCAAACGGCTAGTTTCTCCATCAAGTCTATAAATAGACCTTGAATTCTTCATTGAAGATAAGCTGAGATTCAAAGAGAGAATTGCTGTTGAAATTCTTGGTGATTGAAGATCATACTCAAGATTTCCAGAATCCTTCGAATCTTCATGCACTCAACCTTCAAGTCTTCATCAAATCTCCAGCAACCTTCAAGATCATATCTCAAGCCTCTCACACAAGATTTATTAGGCTCTAAAATCATATAGATTCCAAAGAGCTTTTGATTCTTACACACACACACTCACCCCGATTGATCAATCGCATAGATTGAATCATTAGGGATACACTGGTCTAAGTCTAGGATTTGAACTTCATAGAAATAGGTGTTGATTCAATACTTCATCTCTGTAATCTGTACTCAAGTGAATCTAATATATACCTCATTCAAAATCCAAGACTGACCATCTTGGTAAAGGACGTAGATCTTTTAACAGATCGAACCATTCCAAATCATTGTGTTCTTTACTTACTGCTCTTTACATTTCTGCAAATTTTCTTTAAGTCTTGTTCATCTTGTTCATATTAATCTTGTTTGTGTTTTTAGTGTTTGATCTTTCAGATTTAAGAACAATTGTGAATTGTGTTTGTTTGTCTACCTCATTGCCTAAGTTAAAATCTGACTAACTTATCATTTGCCAAAAATCTCTAAGACACAAGTTTTCAATCTCTCAACCTACCTCACTTTAACCTACCGCACTCATACCTACCGCATATACATCTACCGAACTACCTACCGCAAACAAACCTACCGCATTGAACTTGTCAAAACCAACTCTTAATTTGTTTTCAACGAAAAATTCCGCTGTGCATTTTATACTTGACCGCGTGGTTTTCATCTACCGCAAAATTCAAGTGTAAGCATAAAGGTTGAAATTTGAAAAAGGGTTGAAATTTTAAATAGGCTATTCACCCCCCCTCTAGCCTCTTTTCATACCCTTGTTGTGTCTCTGGGACCAACAAGTGGTATCAGAGCAAACACCTTTATAAAACTTCTGTTTTTCAAGCTTAACAGCTTAAGTGCCGATTCAAAATGGCAAGTCAGAAAACTATGGCAACGGTTAACTTCACTCACGTTCCAGCGTTCGACGAAGATAATTTTGACGTATGGAAGCACAGCATTCTAACTCAGTTCTAATCCATGGACGAGCAACTGGGTGATTGTCTTACCATTGGACCATACTTCCCAATGAAAGCTAATCCGGATCCAGAAACCAATGGTGCAAATCCGACTATCAAGAAACCAAAAGATGAATGGACCGATGAAGAGAAAAGACTGGTTGGAATGGATGTGAAAGCAAAAAGCATACTTCTAAGTACCTTAAGTACGTCACAGCGTCGACAGATCAGGGAATGTTCTACTGCAAAAGAACTTTGGGATGCAATTGAAGATTACATCGAAGGAGATCAAGCTTGCAAGGAAAGCATAAGGTTTGCAATTCAAAGAAGATTCAACAACTTTGCTAAGATCCCCGGTGAAACACTAAGAGCCACTTACGATCGTTATTGTGAGATCGTGAGTACTTGTACAGCACTCGGAAAGATGCTTACCAAGAAAGAAATCAATGTTAACTTTCTTGCCGCTCTTGGTTCACAATATTTACACAAAGGAAACACTCCTGAAGATACCAAGCTACTAGATGACATGTCTCTCAGAAGCCTCTATGCCAACCTCAAGGTCTTTGATATAAAGCTTAATAACATTGCTGAAATGGAAGGAAAAACAAAGAGCTTATCGTTGGTTGCTCAAAAGGAAGAAGTGATCGAGGAAGAAGATCCAAAAATCTCCACATCAGATTTACTTGATATGGATGATGATGATTTTGCTATGTTCGTGAAAAGATTCCAAAAGTTCAGAAAGACAGAAAGACCCGGATCAACAAGCAAAGCTCCAACAAGGTTTTCAAGGAGCAGCCCTTCAAAGAAGAAAGAGAACTTCAACTTCTCCAAGAAGAAAGAAGATCTTGTTTGTTTTAATTGTAGGAAACCAGGTCACTTCGCATCAGAATGTCCAATTCCCAAGTATGAGTATGTGAAGAAGAAAAGTAACTTTACTCCAAGGTATTCAAAGCAAAAAGGAATGATGGCTGAAGAAGACTCTACCTCAAAAGAGTTAGCTACTTGGATAGAGTCAGACTCTGATGAAAGCGATGAGGATTCTGAAGAAGGTCACATCTGTTTGGTCGTTCAGTCCGATGATGAGGATGATAATGAAAGTTGTCGCTCACCAAATGCAAAACCTAAACGGATAAGTTATACGGCCGATGAACTTGCTGAAAAAGGATTCCTAACTCCAGTTCAAAAGAATGGTGATCTTCTATTTTCAAGATGTGATGTGAGTGCAGCAAAGAAAGCTCTATTAAATCCCAAAGTGAAGGAAGTTCTGTCTACCACACCTCAAGTCAAGTTTGACATTTCCCTTGATGAACAAGAAAAGATGTTCATGAAAGCTGAATAGGCAATTAGTAAGTTTTCTGGCATGAAGGAAGCTTTAGCACTTTCAACTGAAGAAATTTCCCAGCCTAAGACGGAGAAATCTCTACTAAGATCTGAACTCACCCTCCTTAAGGAGCAGATCAAGAGCATGACTCCTCTTACTGATCGAAACCGTTTCTTAGAAGAACAAAATGCTATATTTAAAGTTAAAAACGATGAATTGGTTGCTGAGATAAATGATCTTAAAAGGATTACTAATGAGTGGACCAATTCTCGTGTCACTATGGAACAAATCTTAGAATCTCAAAAGCCTAGTGGTGATAAGGAAGGCTTAGGATTTCAAACTAGTGACAACTTTAAATGTGCATCTTGTTGTGAAAGAGATGAGAAATTTACCCAGCAAAATTTGGAAGGGTCGAAGGCTAAACATCATGTTTCAAAGGGTGTAGGACAAGAACCAAAGAAGAAACTAGAATTCAACTATGTCTACCCTAAGAAACAAACTGGCAAGGCAAAGTTGAAAGGTGTTGCCATGGATGAACCTACCGCATAGGCTTCCTCTAGCAAGGTAGATGGTGCTCCCTACCGCGTGATCTTTCCGCGAGGTCAACCGACCGCACCAAGGAAGATGGCTACCGCATGGAAACCATCGACCGCAAGTGGCGGCAAGGCAGCAAAATTCAAGAGGATGAATTTTGTTAAGGAGACCTCATCCATACCAGTAAATGATGTTGTGCTTAAGACCTCAATGAAGTTTGTTAACCCTCAGTTGGGTGGCTTCCACCATTGTTCCGTGTGTGATGATTATGGTCACAAGGCTGCTGAATGTCTTTTAAGATTCACACCAAATCCCAGAAGGCTTAAACCCCCTTCTGTGAGGGAAGTGTGGGTTGTTAAAAGTTGCTAACCCTTTGGACCCAAAAGAATAAAAGGGGACCTTGTTCTTAAATGTTTATTTTATAGGTTCTCTGCTTAATGGCTGGACTCTCCAAGGATAGATCAAGTTTATGGTATCTCGATAGTGGCTCTTCAAGGCACATGACCGGAGATATCAACTTATTGGAAGATGTCCGTGAAGAAAAGGGTCCATCAGTAACCTTCAGAGATAATAACAAAGGAAAGACTATAGGATACGGAGTCATACATAAAGGAAAAATCACCATCCAAGAAGTCTCTCTAGTTATTGGACTACAACACAATCTACTCTCAATATCTCAGTTCTGCGACAAAGGATTGCAATGCCACTTCACTTCAAATTTCTGTCTCATCAAAGATGGCATATCCGGCGTCACTTTGCTCAAAGGGATTCGTAAGAAAAATGTTTATGTTGTTGATTTTAATTTATCTTGCATGTCTTCTAATATCTGTTTTGTAGCAAAGAATGTTAGTGAAAATAGTTGGCTGTGGCATAAAAGACTAAGTCACTTAAACTTCAAGTATCTCTCCAAGATTGGTAGAGAAAATCTGGTTCGTGGTCTACCCAAAGTAGCTGATCACCACGATGAGAAGTGCACAGCATGTCAACTAGGCAAACAACCAAAAGCGTCTTTCTCCAGCAAGACGACACCTTCAACTTCTAGATGTTTGCAACTACTACATATGGACTTGTTTGGACCTGTTACTACCGCAAGTATTGGAGGAAATAGATATTCCTTAGTTGTGGTAGATGACTACTCAAGATATACGTGGGTCGAGATGATGAGTTCCAAAGATGATTGTTATGACATTTTGACCGCACTCTTTAGACAGCTCCAAACACAAAAACAAGATGACATCGTTAGTATTCGATCCGACAACGGTACAGAATTCAAGAACAACGGTGTTGCTCAATACTGTGATGATCATGGTATTGACCACAACTTCTCTGCTGCTGGAGTTCCACAACAAAACGGTGTAGTGGAAAGAAAGAATAGAACGTTGATAGAGGCCGGAAAGATAATGATTGCTGAAGCAAAGCTACCTCAATACTTTTGGGCTGAAGCCGTCAACACAGCATGCTTCACTCAGAATATATCCCTCATCAACAAGACCTACAACAAAACTCCTTATGAACTTTGGAGAGGAAGAACCCCCAACATAGCATACTTTAAGATATTTGGATGCAAATGCTTTATACTCTACAACGGTAAAGAACATCGAGGTAAATTTGCTCCTAAGGCCGATGAAGGTATATTTATTGGGTATGCTAAACACTCAAAAGCTTTTCGTGTATTTAATAAAACCACTCTTAAGATAGTAGATCTGTCCATGTTACCTTTGATGAACATTCTCTCCTTGAGCCACATATGGCTCCAAATGTTTCTAATGATTTTGTTGAGATAAATGAGACAGGTACAACTCAACCGCAAAATCAATCAACTCAAGGAAACCCATCTACCTCAACTGCACCTCCATCTACCTCATATGAAGCACCAGAAGCTACCTCATCTGCTTCTACCTTAAATGGAGTTGAAGTTGAAACACCCATAAATGTTGAAGAACCTATCCCTCAAATTACTTATGATTGGGATGGCTCAAATGATGTACCACTAGAAGATTTACAACCACCATCATCTCAACCAGACATACCTCAAGAAGTTCGTGAGGTCAGAGATCACCTAATTCAGAATATTATTGGTGATTTGCATTCTGGCGTTAGAACAAGAAGATCAAACTATGATGCACTTACCGCATTCATATCTCAAGTTGAACCCAAGAAAGTTGATGAAGCACTCCAGGACTCAAGTTGGGTTGTTGCCATGCAAGAAGAACTCAACCAATTTGAAAGATGTAAAGTTTGGACCTTGGTTCCAAGGCCACAAGTTCAAGGAGTGATTGGTACAAAGTGGGTGTTCCGAAACAAGATGGATGAGAACGGAAGCATCACAAGAAACAAAGCTAGGTTGGTTGCACAAGGCTATAGACAAGAAGAAGGCATTGATTACGACGAAACATTTGCCCCCGTTGCAAGACTCGAAGCTATAAGGATATTCTTAGCTTATGCCTCTTACAAAAGATTCAAGCTATATCAAATGGATGTGAAGAGTGCATTTCTCAATGGAGAACTTCAAGAAACCGTCTTTGTTGCTCAACCGCCCGGATTTGAAGATCCCAAATTTCCAAATCATGTCTACAAACTCCGTAAAGCTTTGTATGGACTCAAACAAAGCTCCACGAGCATGGTATGATACTCTATCTAAGTTTCTCCTTGAAAAGGGATTCAAACGTGGAAAGATCGACACAACTTTATTCATTGCTAAATATAATGATCATACTTTACTTGTTCAAATATATGTAGATGATATTATTTTTGGTTCTACTAATGAATTGTTGTGTAAGCGTTTTGAGAAACTCATGAAAAGCAAATTTGAGATGAGCATGATGGGAGAATTGACATTCTTCCTTGGACTTCAAATTAAACAATGTGCTGAAGGCATCTTCCTCAACCAAGCTAAGTACACAAGAGATCTCATCAAGAAATTTGGACTTGAAAATGCAAAGGCATACGACACTCCTATGGCTACTGGTAACAAGCTAGATAAAGACTTGAAAGGTAAGAAGGTTGATCAAACCTTGTATCGAGGTATGATTGTCTCTCTTGTATACTTAACTGCTAGTAGACCAGATATCATGTTTAGTGTTTGTGTTTGTGCTCGTTATCAAGCTGATCCTAGAGAAGCACATCTTAGTGCTGTTAAACATATTATTTGATATCTATCTGGGACTATTAACCTTGGACTTTGGTACTCCAAAGATTCAACTTTTGATCTTATAGGTTACTCAGATGCAGATTATACATCATGTACCATCGACAGGAAAAGCACGAGTGGAACTTGTCATTTCCTTGGAAATCGACTAGTTTCATGGGCAAGCAAGAAACAAGCCTCAGTCTTTGTATCGACCACAGAAGCTGAATATATAGCTGCTGGAAGCTGCTGCTGCCAAGTGCTGTGGATGAAGCAACAATTGGTTGACTACGGAATCAAAGAAGAAAATTGTCCAATCTTTTGTGACAATACATCTACCATTGCTGTCTCCAACAACCCTGTCATGCATTCCAAGACCAAACACATTGATATCAAATACCACTTTCTCAAGGATCATGTGGAAAAAGGTAATATCCATCTAGAGTATGTGAGTTATGATGATCAAATTGAAGATATTCTCACCAAGGCTCTTGATTCCAAGAGATTTAGGTATCTAAGAGGAGAAATGGGTATGCTTGAACTCTAACTCAAACTTGTCCATATAATTTCTTGTACTAATGTATTTTGTCCAAAGGTTCAAAATCAAGATAGGTCCACGGCAGACCAACTCACGGTCAAGCATATAACACAAGCCTCTAAATTTACTTGACCGCAACTCATGTCTGCCGCATCAACTATGCTGCCGCATCAACTACGCTGCCGCATATACCAGAAGTTAAGAACAAGCATGGTAAGACCTCACCGACCTCACATGTCACGGTCGATCTTCAAGTTACCGCATTCAAAGGCCCCAGGTAAGTCTTTCTAACTTAGAGATATGTAGGTTGCTTAGATCTAATCCACCTCAAGGGCATAAAGGTAACTTCCTCTTTTCCCTCGTTTTATTTAATTCAAATATTTTGGAGCATTAAATTTTCATTCCTTAAAATTATTTATGAGCCATCATTGGCTATTGACTTGACACCTAGTAACCTTGCATTTAATTCGAACAGACAACCCTAGGTCACATCCGTACTATTTGCAGAGTTAACCTCCCTCCTTCCCATCACTCTGACCTCTGTAAAACCCCCCCTTCACCAAACCGTTCCACCTTCTTCTCCTCCACCACTCTGTTTATTTTACTTTTTCAAAAAATCCCTCTCTCTAAAACCTACCTTTCTAAACCTCCTTTCTCTCAAAATCTCTCTATATATAATGTCGAAACATCAATCCAAGAAATCCTCAAAATCTGTCACTTCTGGTGGCGATAATCCTAGTTCTGTTCCTCCACAAGATACTCCTCCGGTTGTCATTATGGTATGAACTCTCAAAATCGCTATTCTTTGTTCTTGGTGGGTTTTTCGAAAACCCTTCATATTCCTTGTGAATTCTCGATTTCTTGCGTTATTAATGTTACAATATTGAGTTTAATGAATAACTTTGGTTCTGATTCATCTATTTACTGATCTCATAAGATTTCATTGTTGTTTTGTTGGATTTTTATACCCAAATGGGTTTATGAAACTTTTCGTTTTTTTCCCCTTTCAATTTCTGAGTTTAAAGTTGTTCATTTCATGAAATTGAAGTGTTTTTATGGCTCTATATGCATTTCCGATTCATTCTATGCGCTTTTCGCTTAATTTTGGTCAATTTCTAGGATTCTGGGTTTAGTTCGCCTCATAGTGTTCTTCGTGTTCATCATTGTGTTCATCGTGTTCTTGGGATATTCACTTTTGATCCACTTTTGATTTCCACTTAGTTGCATATCTTGTTTATTCATTATTCCCACTTTGATGTTTACTTGTTTTTCTGCCAAGTGTTTGCGGTTAACTTATATCATCTTCTACCGCAATCTCTCTTACCGTGCCTCACTTGATTGTGTCATCCTCTCACCATTATTTTGTCAAGTGACCGCACACCCTACCGCTATCCTAAACTTTGAACCTTGTGTTGTTTCAGGATCTAAGCCATTTCATCCCTGGCATCATTTTGGATCATGAGGACCTCAGACAGGACGCCATTGGCCGCAATATTTTGGGTCGAATGAACAAGTCCGGGATTTTCCCTCTTTTCACCCTTAATCAAGAGTTCCACCTGCCAGCTTTTGTTGATGAATTTTTCAATACGGCAGTTGAAATGGAAAGTACTGATGAGCCCGAATCTAACCCTAAGTTCATTCAAGCCTCCGTGATGGGCATCCAGATGGCTTTCGATGCACGAGATCTATCCCATACCGTGGGAATCAAGAAGAACAAAGTAGCCTTTAATGAGATTTCACGGCAGGAGACTCTGAGTCTTGCTAAGAAACTGGCTGGCACTGCAGACATTCTCAAAATCCAACGAAAGGATGTTGGTGAAATTATGTATCACATAGGTCATCTGGTGGACCATGCCTTATTATGCAAGACAGGCAATCATGCCAACTTCAATCATACTCAATGGATGATATCTGCTGCTATTTATCTTGGCAAACAGCTCGACTGGGGCCAAATCATGTATGATATCCTACGAGTTAACATTCTCTCGTATAAGGATGCGGCTGATGAAGGCGAAACCAAGTATCGCACAAACAGTAGGTTGATTTCCTACCTGATGAGTCTCACGGTCAGGATCAAGGACTTGTATGAGAAGAACAAAAATTACAAAATTCCAATCTCTACCTCAAAAGATTTCTGCTGTAAATCTATGAGGACCAACTACCGTGGTAACTTTGGGGATGAAATGTACCGCTCCTATCTTCTGAGAGATCCAATTGAAGAATACATCCCTCCTAAATACTCTAAGAGAGGTCAATCAAATCTTGGTGATAGAATGGTTAGTGATGTGGAGGCTGCCGAATTTGAACAGGACCACAAGAATGCCACCGAAATGAAGGCACGTGCAAAGGGTAAAAATGTTGATCTACCCTCCCCTCCAACTTCAGTCAAAGGCAAAGAGAAAGTTGAGGAACTAGCTAGAAAGTCAAGACCAGTTTCCCAAGGCATCAAGATTGCGTCTACCGCATCTGCCCGTCCTGCCGCACCTCAATCCTCTAAATCTAAGGTAACTCCTACCATACCTCCAATGTCTCCCTCTCCATCTCCTGAACCTCAACCAAATTCCAAAGTCTCAAAATCCCTCTCTACCGTACCGTCTAAATCTCCACCTCTATCTAAACCTTCTAAGTTTGCCGCACCAAAGCAACCTGCCATATCCACTTCCTTCAAGTCCAAACCCTCGGTTTCTCTCAAACCAGCACCTAGTCAGGGGGAGAAGTTTGAAAAGAAGAGATCCCATACTCCTAGCCCGGTCAAAGTCTTTAAAAGGACTAAAGTGGCTAAACAAACTTCCCCTGAAGTCATCTCACCAGTTCTTTCATCTGACGAGGATATAGTGATTGCTCCTCCAAAGATCTCCAAAAATTTTGTTCTGGATGTTCAAGAGGATGATATAGAAGAATTGTCTGGATCTGAGAAGGATGATGAGGTTGCCGCAGAAGAGAGTGAGGAATCTGAAAATGCCACTAAGAGTGAGAAAGATAAGATAGTTATAGAGAAGCCCATTGAAAAGGGTCTAGTTGATGAAAGCTCTGAAGAAGAGCATGCAAGCTCTGCCGCAAGTGACAAGTCTGCTGCCGAAAGAGCTATGGATGTTGAGAATGTTGAAGAAGATATTGTTCCTAAAAAGATGGATTCTTTTGTTGATATTGAAGATATTGGTGATGATGAGACCGTGTCACCAAGGGTTAATGTTTCTGAGCAAAACGTTGAAGTTCCTCCTACCGCAGTTCCTGAACCTGCCGTGCCAAACCCTTCGACCGCCCAACCTGAGGCTGCCGCATCATCCACTGCTGAGCTCATTGCCGCAGTTAAACTTCTCACTCAGATGCAGGCAGACACTCAATCTCAGGTTGAATCTTTAGTGTCTAGTATGGTGGCACTTCGAGAGGAGGTTATTGAATTAAAGTCTGATCAAGCCGCTTTAAAGCGAGATGTTACCGCACTACCCTCCGAAATGATTTCGACCATTAAGGGGGAGACTGTTGTGATAACAAAGGCAGTAAAAGACATCATGCAAGGAACAACTAGCAGCTCTACCGCACCTCCACCACCTCCTGCCGCAGATACTTCTTCCCTAACTCTTGCCGCACTCAAAGAAGCCCTTCGAAAGCAAACTGATTACATCAGTAACAGTGTTGTTAGTGGTGTTGAGGGAGCAAGTAAAGAACTCTCAAAATATATGAATGATGATAAACTTGAAATCAAGGAAGAGCTGGGCAAGGAGCTGAAGAAAATGAAATCCTCTCTAAAAGAGGAAATCATGATTCAAACTAATACCGCACTTCTAACTGTTGCAGACAAATTTACCCCAAAGATTACCGCAATGACTGAAGCGATGAAAGTTCAAACCAACCGTATTGAGGTCAACAACATCAGAATCGAAGGACAATCTACGAAGATTGACGTCCTATCCAACCGCGTCAATATGGTGATGAACAGGCTTAACCGTCAAGGCATGATTCAAGCTATGCAAGAAGCTTTTCAACCTCAACCTCCTGAAGCTGGTCAAGGTAATGTTCATGCTCAAGGTGATCAAGAGGATGAAGAAGACGGAGTTCTATCTCCAATCATTATCCCTGGGTTGAACTTACCAGCTTACCGCTTCCCTTTCACCTCTCCTTTCACAGAAAGCTTTAATGAAGATGTTCTTGAAGTCGACCGCATTTGATCTGACCGCATGTGGTCATGAAAATTTGATGTTTAAAACAATCTTACTTTTATGTCTTTATTTTGGGTTTGTAACTTGACATTAATTCCCCTTTTGTGATCCTTATACTCCTGCTGCCGTAATGATTATCATCTTGGAGTATGATTGATTATTGTGTTTGTTGCATTTCTATTCCTTCTTTGATTATTTATCTTGAAATGCTTCAAATGATATTTCTATCCTCTAGATTAGTAATTTGTTTTTCTTTTTAGGATAATAGAAATCTATAACATTGGCTTAGAGTGTGCATTGACTTGGGACATGATACTAATAAAATGTTTATTCTTGAAAACATGTTTTTACCAAGTACAATGAATTAGCCTTTGTTATAGTAGGTAATGGTCTCAATCAAATAAGGGGAGATTGTTGGGTATGCTTATTATAAACCACTCCTATTACCTAGATTTGATTGATCCCATAACCTTATTTTACTCTTTGTGGACTTTAGGATATATTGTAAGAAGTACTTGTACTTCATTTAGAATAGTCCATTTCTTAGTTTGTTAGGCTTAGCAGATTAGGACCCTCAATTTTTCTAAGTCTGGAGATATGTGGCAAGTGCTTAGCCTACCGCATGAAGACGTCTACCACAGCTTCATGCTTGCCGCAAAAATCAACTCAACACATGCAAGACATCGACCACATAATGCAAGCCTACCGCATGGCTCATTCGACCGCATGTAACCAGAGTTGATTAAACTCAAGTTTGGTTCAAACATAACCATGGTCACACTTGTGTCCAAAACCTTGGTTAGTTTAGAACGTTGCAAATTCAAATTTCAAATTTGAATACAACTGTCATCATAGTACAGTTGGACCACCATGACTCTGCAACAAAAGGACAACTCAGACTGAGCTCCAATTAGAAATCAACAGCTCATTGTCCTCCAAACTTGCCCTCCAAGAATTCAAACGGCTAGTTTCTCCATCAAGGCTATAAATAGACCTTGAATTCTTCATTGAAGATAAGCTGAGATTCAAAGAGAGAAATTGCTGTTGAAATTCTTGGTGATTGAAGATCATACTCAAGATTTCCAGAATCCTTCGAATCTTCAAGCACTCAACCTTCAAGTCTTCATCAAATCTCCAGCAACCTTCAAGATCATATCTCAAGCCTCTCACACAAGTTTCATTAGGCTCTAAAATCATATAGATTCCAAAGAGCTTTTGATTCTTACACACACACACTCACCCCGATTGATCAATCACATAGATTGAATCATTAGGGATACACTGGTCTAAGTATAGGATTTGAACTTCATAGAAATAGGTGTTGATTCAATGCTTCATCTCTGTAATCTGTACTCAAGTGAATCTAATATATACCTCATTCAAAATTCAAGACTGACCATCTTGGTAAAGGACGTAGATCTTTTAACAGATCGAACATTTCCAAATCATTGTGTTCTTTACTTACTGCTCTTATTTCTGCAAATTTTCTTTAAGTCTTGTTCATCTTGTTCATATTAATCTTGTTTGTCTTTTTAGTGTTTGATCTTTCAGATTTAAGAACAATTGTGAATTGTGTTTGTTTGTCTACCTCATTGCCTAAGTTAAAATCTGACTAACTTATCATTTGCCAAAAATCTCTAAGACACAAGTTTTCAATCTCTCAACCTACCTCACTTTAACCTACCGCACTCATACCTACCGCATATACATCTACCGCACTACCTATCGCAAACAAACCTACCGCATTGAACTTGTCAAAACCAACTCTTAATTTGTTTTCAACGAAAACTTCCGTTGTGCATTTTATACTTGACCGCGTGGTTTTCATCTACCGCAAAATTCAAGTGTAAGCATAAAGGTTGAATTTTGAAAAAGGGTTAAAATTTTAAATAGGCTATTCACCCCCCCCTCTAGCCTCTTTTCATACCCTTGTTGTGTCTCTGGGACCAACAGTATCAACCACAAAAAGGGCCATCCATCTCCAAGTAAGAGAAAGAAGGAGATCGCCTTCAAAATCCCTACCTATAGATACCCTTATCTCGCACCCCTAAAAACCCACCTTGAATCGGTCTAAACCTGAAAATTGACCTAAAACCCTCGATTTGACTGTGCGGGACTGCCGTGAGCCTTATCGGTGCATCGAATGGATAAACGGACTTCAAATTCATGATCAGAGCGAAAAAACGAGCAAACAAGTAAAAATTTTGTTTTTCGAGGTGCGGGACCGGAAACGGGGCCCGCAACCCCCCGAACTGCTTGCTGTTATCCATTCTGTGCATTAAAAATATATTATTACCTTTCCTTGCTAATTGACATATTTCATATATACCGGCGTGACCACAAAATTATTCCAAGCAACTTTCATGTTGGGCCCGCGGACAACCGGGACACCGGAGCGCGCACGACGGAGCAGAAAGCCGGAGCCGGAAAGATGGTTATCCAAATTGGAAAATATCTCAAACTATCTTATCAACTGGTCAAGAAGAGCAAAAAATGTCAGAAGTGATTTGGGTGACCTAAACTTGTTTTCTGGACTTAAAACTCTCCAGATCATAACTTTAACATGTTAGGAACAACTTTCATGTTTTGTGTTTTCCCTGATTTCTTTGTTTTCATGATGAAAAAAGTGGATACTTTAGGGATGTATAAAATTCTGTCAGACTGGGCTGTGAAAAGAATTGCCTTGGATGCTTTGTTTGGACACCATAACATGCCCCTAAAATCAAGGGAAAAATCAGGGTATATGTTTAATGTGTTAGGAAGTTTTCTTGACCTTTACTTTTCAGATTGGATGAGTACAAGAAAAGGTACACAAAGAAGAGTGAGCAGCAGTCCCTGAAAATGCTTGGGGACGGAGTTTTGGACATTTATTCATTTGGGAATTGTTTCCCTTTTTTGTACAAAATGTAAATATTAATCCCCCACCCCTTTATGTGTTTAATTTGATGTACATAAATGATTAAAACCATTTTCAAAACCAAGTGTGAGTCCACTCAAACCGACTCTCATTTGTGAATTAAAACAAACCTTCCTAGAATAGGAAGACTCCCCATTTATTAAATCACCATTTTGTTAGGGCATAAAACCAAGGCAAAAGGCATAAAAAGAACTTATGTGGCACGCATATAGAGACCATCATGGGCGAGAAGAGTGCCTAACCCCTTCTCTTCTCGTAACTTAGCCCCCGAACCCATTTTCTCAAAAAAGGTTTTTTCTTCATTTTTCCTAAAATCAAAATGAGGTGGCGACTCTTGCAATCAAATCACAGCATCAAGAGGAAACCATTGTGTGAGAACCGAGCGCATTTCCAAAAGCGCATCAGCACGAGACGGGCGCGAACCGCTTTCACGGGCGGTCATTTCGCGGTGATCCGATCATCTCGGGCGCGGGCTCTCACAGTGGCGACTCTGCTGGGGAGTTGTTTTAAAGTGGGCTAGAATCTAAATCTTTGTGTGTGCCATGCTTTATGTGCCTTACTTGGGTGTATATATCTGTGCCCTAACCTCTGTTTTGCAGGGGCGTTTTTTCGCTTATCTTATTTGTATATATATATATGCATTGCGTGGTGAGTGATTCCCCAAAAAAGGGGTAAAACAAGTAAAAAAGGAAAAAAATATTTTCTTGTTTTCTTTACGTGCTTTCAAAATGATTTTTCGAACTCATAGATACCTCACACACATGCACGTTTTTTGAAAAGCGTCTTAGAATCTCAATCCCGAGACAGTAAACCTGGGGCATAAGGGATCTCACTTGACTTCCCCATAGGGTCAACGGTATACTGTTTCCCCCTTAGCAGCGCCTACGGTCGCTGTGATGGGTGTAAGCCAAGCTTCAAAAGCCGAAATACGATGTCCATATTCTTTCGAAAATAACACGTCACAGACTTCATGTCGGTTTTTGTCTAAACAATTTTACTTCAATCCTATGAATTCCCAAAAGGTTATAATCGACCTCAATTGTGGATATCATGTTGAAATTCTTGGATTGACTTGAAATTGTCAAGACCCTCACATAGACCGTAACCGAATGGTGGATCCCAGAAAAAGTATAGGCCCTTCGCTAGGGGCTCGGACGGCCAATAGTACAGTACAGGTGAAAAACGTTGGTCCTATACTTTGGAGATGGTATCCACTATTCCAAGATTCATGCAAAAACATGTCAAAATAAAGCAAGTGCTTATCCGGCATTCTAGGATTGATTTTGATTTTTGAACTCCTTTTGAATCAAACTCGGAAAATCTTGATCCTTTTCACTCTCTAATCAGCCCTAAACACCATCCCTTTCAGATACTCTAAGCCTGGCATCTACTTGGAAAGGGGGAGCTAGAAACAGTAAAGGGAGGTTGATCCGAGTTGCCGAGACAGTGCCTGTAACCGAAGAAGCTATTGCAATGGCCCAGGAAGGAAATGAGGAAGCCTATGTGCCGCCACCAGGTCTTCAAGCATGGTTGGAGCAGAATGTGTTGGGTCAGATGAGGATTCAGCAAGATGAGCTACTGGCTATACTTGTGCAGATGCAGAATCAGAATAGTAATGGGGCTCCCAATGGCAACCCCAACAGAAATCCCAATGGCGATCCAAACGTTAATCAGACCGGAAATGGGGTTCCCAATCCTAATCCCAATGGCAATATAGGTCCCAATGGAAGTGGCATCCCTACCATCAACTTGAATCCTATTGGTAGCAACACCATCAGCCAGAGTCATCACCAAAACATCCCTCCTCAGGGTAATGTGGCTCATCCAGACTTCAGTGGCACTCACCAGCCTTTCATCCCGAATCCAGCAAATTTTGCTGTGCATCCGTCTCAGTATCTGCCTGATCATAATGCCTTTGCTCAGTATATGCAGACTCTGTATCCGAATCAGCAGCCCAACGCTTATGGTGCGTTTGCTAGTGGTGCCTCTCAGATTAATCAAGGAACTTCCCAGGGGAAAGATCCTAACCTAGTCCGCCAAATGGAAGCGTTCTACAAGGGTGTCCCATATGTACCCCTTACTAAAGCTGAGATTGAAATGAGCGAAATGAAAGAAATGTTGAGAAAGGTCATGAATAAAGGGGAGTTTTCTGCAGATTCCTTGAAATTATCTTCATTTGCTGTTCTGCCTCCTAAATTCAAAATGCCGATGTGGAGAAATTTGATGGTACAGGTTGCCCAATGGCCCACCTGAAATCTTACACTCATGCAATGCAGTCTCGTGGCGCTAATGTTGGTGCGATGGCCTCCAACTTCCATCTGAATTTGGTAGGAGCCGATAAGCAGTGGTTTATGACTGTGGATGCCAATCTGGTTGATAATTGGGGGAAGCTCGTGGATGAATTCCAGAAGCGATACAAAGATAACTCTAACTGGGAGAAGAGCCGTCGTGACCTCGATTCGTGTGCTCAGCGTGAGAAGGAATCCTTTTCTGAATTTGCAAGTAGGTGGAGGAAGAAAGTTGCTCAAACTCTGGAGAGGCCTGACAGTGCCGAACCACTCGTATTTTCCTTAAGAATCTTCAGCCGGTGTATGCAGATAAGATGAAATATCTCCCGTTTCCAGATTTTGCTTCTATTCTTGATGTGGGTTCTCGTATTGACGAAGATTTCCGAACTGGGGTGATCAACCTAGATTCTTCTCCTAGCTCCTACAGATTCCGATCCGCTGCTAAAGCCCCGGCACCAGTTGTGACCAATGTTGCCATGACCCCTGCTCCTTTTTGGAACAGCAATGTGGACCAAGTGGACAGCCGGAGCAGCTACAATAGGGCACCTCCGTGTTATAATCAAGACGGTTCTGTGAACTCTGTCACCGATCAGCGAAGGAATGGTGGAAATCGGAGAGATCGCCATTTTGATAAATTCAGCGCTCCATTGTCTACTATCTTTCAAGGATTGGTCGCCCAAGGAGTACTAAAGCCGATAGAAGGATACCGCCCGCCTAATCCGCCTCCTAAGAATTGGGATGCAAGTAATATTGTGCATACCACGTATCACCTGGTCATGCGACAAATGAATGTTGGAGTTTGAGACACA
The DNA here is from genome assembly GCA_026119855.1 of Campanula takesimana. Classification (NCBI taxonomy): domain Eukaryota; kingdom Viridiplantae; phylum Streptophyta; class Magnoliopsida; order Asterales; family Campanulaceae; genus Campanula; species Campanula takesimana. The sequence goes on from JAOWBW010000729.1 coordinate 666,524, forward strand.
CTCTGCAAGACATGATAGACGATGGACTCATTCAGAAGCCGCCCCAACCAATGTGGGGACTAATCCCTTGCTAGGGATCCATGTGATCGAGTTTGAAGGAAAATACTCAAGGACTAGTTTCATCGTTCCGAAGAAAGCTTTGAATTACACTGTAACTCCTGTTATCTCCGAAGATTTTGAATGCCATATGATCTCTTGGGATTCGATTTTGGTTAGTGCTAAAGCTGTTAAGGAGCAAAAGGCCCCTGTTAAAAAGCCACTTGGGTTGGCGGAAATGTGAATCACCTCACTCGCTCGGGAAGAGCCTATCAGCCTCCAAATCCCGAGGCAAGTGATTGGGAAAGGATAAAGAAGAAGTCCCTGCTCAGAAAGAGAAGGTCGCCGAGAACCCGGTCTTGACCCAGTTAAAGAAAACCCAGGCTAATACATCCATTTGGAGTTTGCTCTCGTCTTCACATGAGCACCGAGACGTGTTGGTTAAAGCTCTTACTCAAGCTGTCATCCCGATCGAGACTTCTCCCAATGACCTTGTCCACATGATCGGCAACATTCATTTTGGAATATTATCACTTTTACCGATCTCGATGCACCAAAAATTGGTCTTAATCATGTCGAGGCTCTGCACATCACAGTTGGGGTCGGAGGTGAGCACTTAGCTCGTGTTTTGATCGATAATGGCTCCTCAGTAAATGCATGCCCCGTGCATGTTCTCGCAGATTTGGGAATCAAGATAACTGATTTGCCCCATCTTCTCAAGTGGTTCGTGCTTACGATAGCACCAGTCGCTGTGTTCTGGGTGTTGTCCTTCTCACTCTCACCATTGGCCCTCTTGTCATGCCGATTGAATTTCAAGTGATTTATATCAAGCCCTCATTCAGTCTACTCTTGGGACGCCCTTGGATCCATGGAGTAAGAGGGGTAGCTTCCTCCTACCATCAGTGCATCAAGTTCATCCACGACAATCATGTAGTGGTAGTTCATGCCCAAGATGATACGCAAGTTCATGACCTCCCAATTTTGGGAATTGAGCACAAAGATACTGGCATCTTCTTGAGTGGTTTTGAAGTGATCCCACAAGCTCAGATCCATGCTATTGAATATGTCAAGGAGACCGATCTAATTGGTAGAAAGTGGACCAGGTATGGAGACACAATAGCCTTGAATATGGTCAAGAAGATGAAGTTCCTGCCTATGATGGGGCTTAGAAAAGAGCAACAAGGGTGTATTGAACCTATCAAGGATGATGTTCCATTTTTCTTCATTCCTTTTGGCTTGGCTACAAACCGACTCCTGCCAAAATCGCCGAAGCTGTACGTCAGAAAGGGAGAGACAGACTGCTATCAAAAGTGGAAGGACCTATAAGCTCCCCCACTCCGTCCTTATGAAAAGTCCTGGAAGGGATATTTTGTTTGCAAAGTTGAAGATGTCGCGTATGTTATGCCTTTTGAGCCAGTTATTGGCATTAATGAAAAGCCTCATGCTGGATGGGAAGTATTTGAGAATATCAAGATGGTCGATGAAAACTTTGATGTGGGAAGTTCCTATAAGCAACTGGACCCGATTATTCCGTGGAATATTGATGAAGAAGATGATGTCTTCGGTTGTTTGAAGGAATTGGTCTTGAAGACGGATATGTGGTTATGATCGAAAATGGTAATGGTGAAGCTTATGACCCGGTGAAGCACCTCAAGCTGGCAGTGGCACCACTTAATAACTGGTCCAGAACCACTGCCCGCTCACTACTACTGACACTCTGGTGGAGCAGTTTGGTTATGTTCGCCCTGATGGCCCGCTTGTGAACCCTTTGTGCTATCTAATGTTGTTTCCGGGACTCCCGAAGAGGACCTCACTGTCGAGGACCTCGACGCGGTCGCCGAGCTTGTACTCCCTCTTTTGTGAATGAAGTTTCCTCTATTTCCGCTTACTCCTCGGTTGCCAATATTTTAAAAATGATTTAATAAATGAAAATTTAACAACAACTAAAGTTAATCATGAATCTTTAAAAACATAAGTCAAGATGAAAAAGACTATTTAATAGAGTTAAACAGGTTAGCAAAACAGCGTGGGGAACGAAAATTAGAAGCCTATGGGGAAGTCTGTCTACCATCAATCTGGGGCTGAATGAAGAAGTCAAAGAAATGAAGATCGGGAGCTTCATGCAAGGGCTGACAGGGAACAGCTGATCAGTTTACTCAAAGAATTTGTTGATGTGTTTTGCCTGGTCGTATGAAGACATGCCAGGGTTAGATCCGACGATCGTGGAACACCGAATTCCTACCTTTCCTGACGCCAAACCGGTCAAGCAGAAACTACGCAGAATCAAGCCGCAGTGGGCCCTTCAGGTTAAAGAGGAGATCGAGAGGCTGCTACAAGTAGGCTTCATCCGAGTTGTGGAGTATCCCCAATGGTTGTCCAATATGGTCACAGTTGAAAGGCGAACGGCAAAGTCCGGATATGTGTTGATTTCAGAGACCTCAACAAGGCTTGCCCGAAGGATGATTTCCCGTTACCAAATATTGACATTTTGGTGGACTCGGTTGCAATGCACAAAGTGAAGTCGTTCGTTGATGGAATGGCGGGTTATAACCAAATTAAGATGGCAGTAGAAGATCAAGAGAAAACTTCCTTCATCACCCTGTGGGGGACGTTCTGCTATACTGTGATGCCTTTCGGTCTTAAAAATGCCGGAAACCACTTATCAAAGAGGTGCTACGACCTTTTTTCATGACATGATCCACAAAGAGCTTGAAATCTACGTGGATGACATGATTGTGCACTCAGTTGAAGAAGGCGCTCAGCATCTGATTGACCTCAGAAAGTTCTTCGAAAGGTTGCGGAAGTACCACATGAAATTGAATCCTGCTAAATGCACATTCGGTACTGTCCGAGGCAAAGTCTTAGGTTCTTGGTAACTGAAAAAGGGATTGAAGTCGACCCCGACAAAATAAAGGCCATCACAGAAATGCCTCAACCTCGAACTCAAAAAGAGGTAAAAGGTTTCTTGGGAAGGATTCAATACATTAGCAGATTCATACGGCAGTTAACCATGATGTGTGAACCGCTCTTTAAGCTCCTAAAAAAGGACACCGATCGATCATGGGATGAAGAATGCCAGATTGCTTTTGAAAACGTCAAAGAATACTTGACAAGCCCACCGGTCTTGGCGCCACCTCATTCGTACAAACCCTTACGACTGTACCTAACAGTTACTGATACTGCAGTAGGAGCAATGCTTGCACAAGAAAAAGAGGACTCCTGGGTGGAAAGTGCCATCTATTTTGTTAGCAGAAAACTACAAGGGAGTGAATTGAACTACTCAGCGTTGGAAAAGGCATGTACCGGTTTGGTTTGGGTCTCGCAGCGATTAAAATTTATCTGCAATCCTTACCTGTCAAGATTATATCCCGAATGGATCCAGTGAAGTACATCCTCGAAAGGCCAACCATGTCCAATCGAGTGGCCAAGTGGGATTTTCTCTAAGCGAGTTTAATATGACTTACGCAACGCCTAAGTCCATTAAAGGAAGGTGATAGCAGACCAGCTTGCAGATTTGGCTCTTGATCTTGAGCCCGGACCAGAAGCTCAGTTTCCGATGAAGGATCTACACTGTTGATTTTTCAAAGAATAAGTGGCAACTCTTCTTTGATGGGGCTGCCAACAAGAGAGGTTTCGGAATTGGAATATTGCTCATTGATCCAAGTGATACGCACACGCCCATTGCTATCCGGTTAGACTTCGACTGTTCGAATAACACAGCAGAGTATGAGGCTTGCATCGCCGGCCCGGGAGAAGCATTAAATCGAGGGGTTAAAGAAATTGAAGTGTTCGGGGACTCCTCCTTGATCATCAATCAGGTCGAGGGAAATGGAAAATCCTGGATCCAAGACTACAGTAGCATCATATTCGACTGGTAGCGCTCACAGAACGCTTCTCAGATATCTCATTCCATTATCTCCCAAGGGACCGAAACAAATTCGCAGATGCATTGGCTACCCTAGCCTCCATCATGGATTCCCTGCAGATGTTATGGTAAAGCCGTTTGTGGTTAGTAAAAGATCAATCCCAGCCTACTGCCTGGATATGAGCTAGAAAGCGAAGAGAATGAAGAGCCGTGGTATACAGACGTATGGAATGTGCTCAGGAATGGGACCTACCCTCCAGAAGGGACAAAAGGGCAAGGATTGCAATGTGCAGATGGGCCTCCCAATTTGTGATTTCCGGAGATCAGTTGTACAAAAGGTATCATCACGGACCAAATTTGCTCTGTGTAGATAAGACTGAGGCGAATAGAATCATGGATGAAATCCATGGGGGACTGTGTGGACCCCACATGAATGGGCACATGCTCGCTAAGAAGATAGTGAGGCAAGGGTACTACTGGACCACGATGGAAAAGGATTGTATGATGAAAGTGCGAACCTGTGATCAGTGTCAGCGGTACGCTAGTCTACAACATCTGCCGCCACACGTTCTTTATCAATCAACTGCTCCTTGGCCTTTCTCCACATGGGGGATAGATGTTATTGGTCAGGTCAAACCGAAAGGTTCGGGTGGGCAAGAATACGTGCTCGTAGATATCGATTACTTCACCAAGTGGGTTGAGGCCACTGCTTACAAAGTTTTGAATGCCAAGAAGGTAGCCGAGTTCATTCGTACCAACATTTTCTACAGATATGGGGTCCCTTATGAGATGATCTCATATAATGGAACTCACTTTGAAGGGGAAGTCAACCGATTGCTTGACGAATTCCGGGTGGTCAGACACAAGTCATCCCCCTATCGACCCCAAGCCAATGGAGCGGTAGAAGCGGCGAACAAACCCTGGAGAACATCATTAGAAAGATGGCTATCACTGAAAAGATTGGTCCGAGAAGCTGCCTTTAGCCTTGTGGGGATACCGTACATCTGTTCGGACACCGACTGGGCTACTCCTTATTCACTTGCATATGGCATGGAAGCAGTTCTCCCGATTGAGCTTGAAATCCCCTCTATGAGAGTGCTACTTGAGAATCAAGTGTCTGAAGTTGATTGGTTACAAAGTCGCCATGAAGAGTTAGCATTGCTCGATGAAAAGCGGTTGTTGGCCCTTGAGCACAATCGTGCGTACCAGCGCAGAATTGCCAGAGCATTTAACAAGAAAGTGAAAGACCGCAATATCAAAATGGGAGATCTTGTGCTGCGAGAAAAGCCACAAAGTTATGTCGACCCCCGAGGGAAATGGAAGTCTCTGTGGTTGGGCCCCTACATTGTCAAGAAGATACAGTCTGGTGGAGCCGTGTTCCTGCAAACTGAATTTGGAGAAGACCTTGTTCAGCCTGCAACCTCAGCAAATTGAAGAAGTTTTATGCGTAGAAGACGCAGAGATTTATGTTTCCTATCGAGTCTAAAAAAACAAAAAAAAAAAAAGCGCAAAAGACAGCCCACTAGAGGTGAAAACCCGAAAGGGCAGTTCTAGGTAAAAAACAGGAGGCGCGCAAAATTTCATGTAACTGTGTCGAACTACGTTGACCTGAGCCTCTAAAGAGGAATGTAGGCAACCTTCGGGTCCGGTCATTAAAAGTAAAGAAAGCTTTTTATTCCCCACGTTGAACTTGCAAACATTACATTCAAAAGGAAAAACAAACAACAACACTTTGAAATAAACACACATCATCTTGGCGTGGCAACCAAGGATTAAAGCGAAATAACTGAAACTTTATTCAGGGACTGAGACGATCGAACACGTTCGGATAAGGACCCGTCGAGCTTTCTCCCCTTGATTCTCAGAGTTCGTTGCATCAGGCTGGGTGTTCCTTGAAGTTGAGCCCCGATCATTTCTGCGGCGTCCGGATCGATGACCGCTGCGTGTTGACTCCCGTCAATCTGATTCTGGAAACTGTCGGCCCTGTTATCTGGGAATAGTAATCCCCAGACAGAATTTCTGGACCTACGAGCTCCAGTACCAAAGCTGCAATGGTAGCGGTTTCTTCAGCAATTTGAGGGCCCAACCACTCAAGATATTCCAAAGTGGGTTCATAAAATGTGTCCCCTTCACCCCGGCGCCTGCCTCGACCGATGTGTGCACCATTCTGATACCAAACCTCTTTGATCAAGTTGCATATGTTGGTACTCACCGGCAAATTATCTGTGATGGGAAGGTCAGAAAAGGGGATCCCTTGGACTTGTCCGAACTGGCGAGCCACCCGTTGGCCCAAGTAGAAAGTGGTGGAGTGAAGCCCTGCCAGCCAGATGAAGGAATGACCCGCACTCGTAATGAGATACCTGCTCAACCCCAATGCGGAGGCACCCACGTGATGTCTGCCGATGTGATCCGCCAAAGTTCCAACCCACTCCTTGACGGTAGTGCAGTTTTGCCTGTATAAACCTCGCCTTGGAAGCATAGAAGGGGTATAGTCTGGATTCGACACCGTTCGAATGATCTTGAGATGCTCCTGAAGCCAGATCTACAATAGAATGGGGCTGCCCGACGTGAAAGCATCACCTCTGGGATAGTAGCCGTCCAGCCCATGCAAAGTCTCAGCCAAGAGGACAGTCATCACGTTGCCGGCACCACGCTTGCAAGAATCAACGATGTCCACCATCCTTGAGTCGATGAATCCATCATAAGAAACGAAAAACATCTCTGCAAATAGGAAAATAACCAGGCAAAGTCCCTACGGTCGGAGTACATCGGGTTATGAGGGTCAGCCTCGCCAAAGAGTTCGGGAAGCAAGTATGTCAAGGTGGGGTCCCATGAAGGAGAACCCTTGAGAAGTCAATATCAAAGCCGAAGGTTTCAATGAGCCACCGAGCATGTGTCCTGCGGGAAGTGGGCACCATGGCCTCGCCGTAAATGGTATTGCCTGTAATGTCACAGAATTCCTCAAAGGTGGGGACACAGTTTGTCTTGATTGAAATTGAACAAGTGGGTCCGGGTTGACCAAAACAGAAGCACCGCGGATCATCTCCCACTGAATGGAAGCTTCCTCAGAGTAAAGAGCAACTTGAAATGATAGTTTTCTTCTAGCACCGCTCGTACATTATTTGGGTATGAATTCACCCAGCAGTCGAGTCCTACCCGTATTCTTCGATGTTAACCAGGTTTGGCCAAGGTTAGC